>JAGFPH010000048.1:997779-1045383 GCA_018207615.1 Philaenus spumarius
TTTTTTTCAAGATAGCGAGTGAAGCACAAGGCCTACCATCAAGTTAACTTGAATTTACCTTCAGCAATGACATTTTCATTGCTTACGATAAAAAATCGCTGCAGTATTATTTTGCAAGAAAAAACTACTTGCCAATTGAACTATAATCTTTAAAAGCTGTTTGGATAGTTTCTAAAAGTAACAATTGATTTGAGCAAGCATTGGAGACAGTTCTGGTTATTTTTATGTGGATAGTACATTAACACACACTATAAAAAATATTTCATTATTTTGTGATATACAATATAAATTACTTATATGTTTGCGTTTTCGTGTTGTTGTATAATACACATAATATGTGTTATAAATGCTAAGCCTGACAATGTCAACAGTGATTGTCAAAAAATAATTTATCTATAACTTTATAATAATAATAAAAAGATTGAACTATATGTACATCTTGGAAGACAACATAACGATAAGTTTTTTTACTTTAAACACTATGTTATTAACATTGATTATAAAACTTCTAATCTTTATTTTATTGACACATGTGGAAAATTTATCAAATATATTTTACCTGGGCAGTGAACTTTGACAATTTTAATTTGTTGGTAAAAAATTTGATGTTATGTTAAACACATTAGAGAATAGGATTTTAATATTAAACTGTTCATGGAGTAAAAAAAAAGTTATAATTAGATCCAAAAGTAAACCTCAAGTAATCTCGATATATTTTGATCTGCTTGAATAAAATTAAACCTTTAAGATATTGAACGATGGGATTTAAATATTCCGAATGATGCTGCTTAATTTGGTCATAATATAAAATGTTATATATTCTGTAGTTTTCCTAGAAATCTTTAATCAAACATGTTAATTAAGTGCAGTTTAGCTTAATTGATTTCATGAAATACATACTGCATTTCAACTCTTCTGGATGTAAAGTAGAAAATCTAGTACACAAATTTGATAAAATATTAAGAGGACTAAAAGAAGTTTGCCTGCTTTCTTCAATGAATACAATTTGTTTTGCTGCAACAGTTTTTTAGGAGAAAAACCTATTACAAAACTTTGGCTACCTCTTGTCTACATTACAGCAGGCTTATTTTTCTTCTGTCTATTCAATGGTACAATGTTATTCTTTTAATAATGTAACAAGTTAATATAGCAAACACATAATTTTGACAAATATTTCAATTGTATTACGGTATTACTAGTCGGCTTTCTAGAATCAAAATTGGCTAAAATATTACGTAATTGAGATACACAATTACAGATAGTAAATTTTTGCTTGTAAATTTAGATTAAATAATATTTTATAGCTTAAAAAATCGTAGAAATAAACATATACCAGTTTAATCATCAGCTGATTATTCAATGAAACAAACTCCCAACACTATATTTTCCACACATGTCAATAAAATACACCAAATAAATATTTAAAAAAACTTAATTTTAATTTAAAAATACATAAAATCTGTACACTAGGGTATTGAAGGAAAGGAATGGTTAAGGAAGTTCGTGGTAAACTACCATTAGGGAGACAATACAATCGACAACTACTGTATGGGTACAGCAACTTAGAGATTGATCTAAGCAGTTCTTACCATCTGTTGGTAAACCAGCGGGCGAGGATAAAAGAAAGAGAGAGAAAACCAAGATAGTCATCAACGTCCAATAATATTGCACAATAAATTTGGGCCAGTATTGAAACAAGATTTTGTTATTGGCAAATTGAAATATGCAAAATAAACTCATTTATAAATGTTATATTGAAACTGTAAATATAAAACAGTTATTTATTTTAGCGAAGACGAGTACATAAAACATAATATTTAGTTTTTATATTAGACAAACTACTGAAGTTAATTTGGAATAGCAGAGAAACATTGAGTACCTACTTATTTATTAGACATTAGGGTAGAAAAGTAATGTAGTCCAAGACAAAGGGCAATACGCAATTTATTGTAAACATAACCTTAGCTAAAACTTGAAAACTATACCACCAAGCCAAGATATACACCAACAAACTAACTTACAAAAATTAATCATAGTAGGTAGTTAATAATTCGGCAATCTTTTTTGTTATAACAAATTGATTTTTTATGCAAATCATGTAAATAGTTATTTCATATTTAGGTCAAATCTGTAAAAGTTAAGAACTATTGACAACATATACTTGAATCTTTTATTAAAATAACACTTTTCATAAATTGTAAATTCACAATTTTGCCTTTAAATAAGAAATAGGTGGTGTTTTTGCAGGCAATGAATATTTCTGATAAACATGATGTAGTTGGCCTTTATGAAGCGTTTAAACTATGAAATTAAATTTTTTAAAGATCCTTGTCAACATAACCTTGTTTCAATACAATTACACATAATATGGGGCTTGAGGAAATGTACATTCTAATCTATATCTAACACTGACAATGTTAATATACCAAGTTAAACTGAAGCAAAGGCTAAACTGAAGCTGTATATTTGACCCCAAATTACAAATAATAACTCAACAATGTACAATCAAATAACTATTAACTTTAAGTAAATTTTATATATTTTGAAAACGAACTGGTAAAATATATAATCATAGACTTTTTTTACCAGCTACACATAATATGAAGTTTAGTGATAATAATTAAAAAGAACCAAAGCTTTAAGTTTAGAAAATGTTTACAATATTTTTAAAATGAATAGAATAGCTCCTCAAAGCAGCATGTATTTGATACATGTTCAATACAGGGTGTCAAAAAAAAAAACCTTAGCACGCTGGCATACAGGATTGTATTTTAAACATTGAAATAAATTTAAACTGTTCAGTAACTTTCTTTCGAATTCGACTTAGTTTAGACGCAATCCGCCATTTTGTGGTTTTACAAAAACTCACTGTATCTCAAGAAATAGATAAGATATTGAGTTCAAATTTGGTAAAAGCATTTTGCTAGTTACAATTTACAAGTGTTCCAAATACCAAGGATTTATGTTTATAATTTTCAAAATTGCGGCAGCTACAAATTTTTAACTTGGAATATCTTAACTGCTAATTTTACAAAATATGCACAAGAGACAAAATATTACATTTTTTAATGACAAACAACGATAAAATCTATTGTTCTGAAATTTTGGTTTTAGGCTAATTTTAATTTTTGTAAATAATCACCAAGAAATTATCTTTTCAGTTTTTTGTCAATAACTTTGTATCTTTTAAACTAAAAAACAACAAAAAAAGCTGTTTTGTCAGTAGTCAAAAAAGAAAAATATTTGATCTCTTTAACACTTTTTGTTACGTTAATGGTTTTCAAGAAATTCCACTTTAAAATTTATCAACATACACCATTTTGAAAATTATTTAAATAAATTCTTGATATTTGATACACTTGTACATTATAACATACAAAATACTTATACAAAATTTGAACTCAATATCTTGTCTATTTTTGGAGTTACAATGAGTTTTTGTAAAATTTGAAAAAGTACCGAAACATTTTTCATTTATTTCAATGTAGACAATCCGATCCTGTAGGTTTGCTAAGGTTTTTTTTGACACTCCGTATATAAAAAAAAGTGTAGGGAATTTTTGAAAGTATTTTATGTATCGAACATTGAAAATTGAAAAACATTGAAAATGCCTATGCAATTTTAAAGAACATGTAATGTTTAACATATTATGTATTTATAATCAGCCCAATTATTATCTCATTAAAATTATGTATAAATAATGATTGAATGTTTTAATTATCAAAAATAGTAATTATTTATATCACTGAATAAAATTTTAAAATCGGTTTACAATATTGATACAAGTAATTTATATAGTTAACATAAATTATTGGGGAAGTTTTTAATGTTGTTGTACATGGCAAAATATTAGTTTTATTTTGACTGTACATTGTAAACAAAACAAATAAAAGGAAGCATTAAAACTTAAATAGTTAAAAAATTTAATAACATTTTATATCTTGAATTACCAACACAAGATACATAAGGACAGTATTGTCATACTCATAAGTTTACAATTACACAAGTTCACATAAAATAAGCAATAATCAGTTATAAAAAAATGTTCCAATCAAAATATTACTAAGATGTCAAAGAATGGCAATTTTAGAACAATTTTTGTCAATAAATTCTATTTAATTAAATATATTTGTAAGCAAGTACAAATTTGTACGACAAATATGAACTAAATATACGAAACATACCTTCTTCCAATCCATCGTCTCCATCTGACATCAACTCGTCATCTGAGCAGATGTTTAAGACATTCACCAACATTTCAGTAACTGCAATATAAAATATGATACGTAACCAAGACAATGTTTAGAATTAAACAAATTACAGTATTACAAAGGGATTTTATGTTTTAAATACCTTTCAATATTAATAGCAACATATTAATTAATTATTATGTAAACAATCATATCTAGCAACATATAAAAAAGAAGAAGTCTTTTCTTAGGTATACACCATTACAGAAGAATATTGTTTTAAAATGTATCTAAATACATTCTTACTTTGTTAGAGTTTAGACTGCCATAACACTAAATACCGAACACGTTTGCTGCTAATGTTTCTAACCAGGAAAATTATATCTGTGTTATATAATGTTCAATAATGTTATTGTTTATGTAAGCAATAAAATAAAAAGTGCTCGATAATTACTGAAAAAATACTTAAAAGAAAAGAAAAGAAAAAAAAAAAATCACTCTCATGGGAAAACATTTTTACCGGATAGTTTTTCATATAAAAAGCTCAGTTTATATTGTCCTTTTATATTATATTTCCATACGGCCCAGGTCAATTCTATAGTTGTAATTAAAATTATTATTATTTTATAAGAAAATATTTTTCGCAGAAACAATATTTGAAGTACATTTTTATAGTATATCTTGGAAACCAAATCCTAAACTGTTTTGTATATCTTGGCATTGCATCAAAAATTTATTTCAATTTTTAACTTGGGTATAATGTGCTGTTTAAATGTGAAGTTTATAGGTTGCAAATATCAATTAAGTTTCTTCTTTTTTGACATCGGCATTATTCCCCCCCCCCCCCCCACCACCACAAGTTCACTGACTGTACTCGGACATATTTTGTTAAAATCACACTGTATACATAGTATTATGTATTTGTTATGTAGCTTCCTCTAAAAATGACATTATTATTACAATAAGTTATGTTTTGGATAAATTACGGATTCTTGGTGAATTTAAAAATATAAACATAAACAATCTTCAAAAATGCTCTGATCTTGAAGCATTTTTTTATTAGATTTGGATATTGGTTTCTATCTAGGGTTGTAAACATAAATTTCTAAACAAAATTTAGTAAAATCAGATTTTCTGTTATAAACACAAAGCCACATTTTGCAACAATTTTGAAGGCACATTTAAAATAAAAAATAATGATAATTACATCATTGGATTTGTCATTTGTTTTGAACTTATTTGTGTAAAACAATAATCTGCAACTATTACTATTTAAAACAGATGATTTCATAACACTACTAAATAAGAGTACAATTCATTACTAGTATCGAAAAGATCCAGTTCGTGTGAGCGAAGCCAAACAAGCGCAGGAAGTTATAAACAATAATTTTAATCATAGGTACTGTAAAAAAACCCAATAAGTAAAAAATAAACTTTTAATATTTAACTTATTAAACTGATAAACAAAAGCATCTCAACAAATCATTGACTAATAAAGGTGAGTTACAAGCAAAGCAGAAAAACCTAATAAAAAAAAACTACATTTAAATTTAATAGTAAAATTTTAAAACATATATTTTACTACCTTTGTCTCCAGAGGTATATGTGATATATTTTACCAGCCATTTATAAACCATTAAATACAAAAACAAAAAAGTTAAATGTTTGTTTTAAAACTTAAATAACACCTGCTGTTTCCTAACACAAAATTTGCATTGGAAAATACTTTGAGAGCAAAAGAATATCAGGGGACAAATTTTCCCTTGCTCTACATCGGAGATTGGGAAGCAATTTCAGTCAATGCAGATATTGAAAATAGCGGTTTTCAGGGCAGTGCGCTAAAAGCTATTTAACATATAAGACACCTAAAAACATGTTCTTTTCAGTGATTAGTACAGTAGACTGTCTGTCCGGTTGTTTGCTTTTCCGTCTCATTCAGTAGTTAGTATATCAGACTCGTTATGAGCGTGGAGTAGGAAAATTTAACTGGTCGTCTTTGAATGCGAAGCAAAACAATATATTTACCACTTTTAGGATAAGTAATAAAATGTTCCGGATTAGTAAGTGTGTATTGTTGTAACATTATGCGATTTCACAATTTAAGAACAACCTTGAATGATCTCATAGATATTAAGTTCTAATTTAAATTTTTCTACGCATTTAGAGGTACTTGTTGATTCACATGTTGATTTTGACATTGAAGTGTTGATAAGGTCACAGACTTGTTGATTTGAGAGTTATTTTTAGCCATGGGAACAAGAGGATAGCTAAATTCTCCAGACGTAACTTCATCGATCATGCAATTATGGAGAGTTGAGGGGCGATTCAGTTAGTTGAACGTCAAAATCCGACATGGACGGTCGAATGTCACCATGCTTTGTTAATAAACATTTCTACCTTAAATGTTATAAGTTAATATTATAATTTTGTCAATAAGGGTATATAAAGTTAATAGTTTCATTAAATTTGAAAAATCAAAGCATTGTAATAATATCTACATTCATTAGAAAGATCATCTACATCAAAATATTAATAACAAATGAACGTGTAATTTTAAATTAATGTTGAGGTCCGTGGTTCATGATGGCATCAATCAAAACTTGAACCTGTACTTCTGCCTTTCGATTTCAGTCATTGACATTTTCTCATTACCAGTTAGAGTTTGAATGTTTGGACATGGTCTTTCTAAGGCCGGCATTTATTTTACACTAAGTAAATCTTAGCTGCCACACAATTGTCACACATTAACAATAAACCATATTTATAAAGGTTTACCGTTTACTTTTGCAAAATGTAATAATAAAGCATAATACAATGTGAATCTGCACAAATAAAGTAAGCACAATATTAGTTAACATTAGTAATAATTAAGCTGGTAAACATTTTCAAACATATCCAACAAAATAAAACATATTTGGTAATTTAAACTATATAGTTTTGCATTAATGTAAACAATCAATCACGACATAAGACGAGTCTGCACAAAAACAGTAAAATATAATGTATGTTGACCAAAAAGTTAATTAAACAGCAGTTTTCAATTATTTTTGTTGGTTGCCTTCGTAGATACATGTTATTTACCTAAAGTAGGCATATGTCAAATATTTCTACGGGTTTGATTGTTTTGGTAGGACTCAACAGTTAGGTAGTTAGGTATATGTTAGTTTCTTATTTTAGTTATTATTTCTTTGTATTTAATGTGTTCAAAAATATATTTGGTTGTTTTGATTTCTTTAAGATACTATGTTTTTTTCAAGACTTATTATTTTTGTACAACTAGTGCACCAGTAAAATTTTGCTAGCTTTAAGAGTTGAACATGTCCAACTTTTCGGAGCTACTTTCGCACGCTAATGAGTGATATGACCAACTAGTAACTTGCAAGTAGCAACCTGTCGCCCAGTCTGACAGTGTTTTTTAGCTTATTAGCTGCAAGTTGCACCACGTGCTCAGTATTTACGTTGCTTTTTAATAGTATTGTCGTTTAAATGAGTGTTAATAAATGGCCTGGAGGTGATGTGGTTTTTAATCAGAGACTTGTTACTATTTGCAACAACTCATCAAATTTTAAAACAGACAATCTCATGATGTTATGGTATGACTTATTGTCCTCAACTGAAAGTTCTTGTTCAGTGTTGCTGAAGCACCCTTCTCCTTATCCATTCCTGAACACAAGAGCGTTTCTTTTTGTTTCATATATTGTTGATTAAATCTACACAAACGTCTCTAACACACAACAACATCAAACGGCACATTCATCACGTCTTATACCTACAGACGACATTTTCTACAAACACAAACAAAGAAATACCGAAGGCTGGAATGGAATCGAGTAGCATAGTTTTAGCTACTGGATAACCGCTACCGAAAAATGAGTGTGACTGGTTTTAGTAGCAGCTATTTCACTATCAGCGACTAAGTAGCGGCTATTAAGTAGCCAAGTGTGACAGAGCCTTTAGTGTCTTGTGGGAAGAAGAATAATTTCTAACAAATCTGCAGGTAAATTTGTTTAGTTAAAATTTCACCAATCATAAAATTAGCTCTGTAGTAAAGATACACTCAAATGGTGCAGAAATTCCTAAACGAATTAAATATCAGATTTATACCTTTCTCCCCAACAAATGGTAACGACCACGTGAAAACATCCATGAAGTTGGGCAGCCAATAAGGATGCGGTGAACAATTGAACTGTCGAATGTTCATCACGTTGTTCTCGTATTTTAATACCGCTGCCTGAAAAATAACAATACATTTTACAGTTGCACAAACTAAATTTTTTTTTAGTGGTTTTATATCTATACAAAATATGAATACACTTTAATTATTGGAAAATTTTCAAAATAAATATATTTGTTTAAAGACAAAACATTTTTTATAATCCGTTTATTGATGTCAACTTGGATGAGAATAATTCTGTAAATGGAAATCTCAGTATTGTATTTTTCACAATTCTTATTCTAAACCAAGACAATACATGGGCTGAAACTGTTCTTTAAAAGCAGTGGTTATTATGAGACAATTACAAACATTATTTATTTTAAATGTGGTTCTGAAATTGTAAGTTTTACAATCTGTTGCTATTTTACTGATGTTTCCGCCTAACCACTAAGCCTCCATTACTAAGTAGGTCATTACAAACATTACATGAGAAACAAATACTTTTTACCTTCTCAATTTTACATGTATTTTAAATTGGCATAAAGTAAAGAATATCTCGAAGTAACAAAATACCATACAATTTATAAATGGTTAAACTGGACACAAGCCAAGAGAAGCAGTGACCGAGGAAGGAAAAGTGACAACAAAAGAGTCAAGAATAAATTAAAAACGGCTTTAATGTTTCATTAATTGCAAATTTTATCTTGGTTTTGAGACGGAAAAGATGCTCCTTTGATTATTATAAAGCTAAAAAAATGAGACTGGCTAGTATAAAAGTTCTAAACTATTCGAGGTTCAGAAAGCAAACTGTGTTTTCAGATAAAAATAAGAACATAGAATCTAAAGAAAACAGATTCATTGTCCAGTTGAACAAAAGAAAAGATTGTTAAGATGGTCTCAATTTAAAAATTTTTAGAAATTTTAAAGGAGTCACATTAAAAGAAATCAAAAAGTCTAAAAGGCTAGCTAGCTTAGAGTTATCTGGAAGGCATATAGGAAGAGAGTTTGTACAACAATGTCAACTTTTTAAAATGCATATGAAGATGGAAAAGGTAATTCGAACAAGAGAAATCTATCCGGTTCTCATTTAAAGTTATAACGGAATTAATTACTAACTATGTTTTGTGCTAATAATTGCACAAATAATTCTGTCGCATTACAACATACAGTTGTGCTGTACAAATCATTTCAAGTTTTGGTGAAGTGGTAACAAGCTGTCTGATTATATTGCTACATCTATTTGGCACTGGCAACGGGTACTGCTACACAAACGTTTCGCACACGATGAGAATACATGAATTCACATTTGGTGTTAGAACACAGCTGACTAGTGTTAGTAGTAAAGTATGAACCAGGACCAGTATTAACCCAGCCATAACTGGGACTAGGAACATGCATAAGGCTTTTCATTGCAATTACACTCGTGTGGGCTCAACTTAGGGAATCTGGCACGCACCTGAACCGAAATATTAGGTTGATACTGAAAAATTCATTTCTAGGGGATAGCATGAATTAATTACCTGCACATTTCATTTTCGTTACTAGAAGTAAACAATATTTTAACTATAGCAACAGTGAAGTGTCAGTTAGTCAAGCAAACAACAAAATATCCAAATAATATTTTTCTTATCAAAAGTTAACAATTATACTTGTTAAGTTTTTATTTTATTTTTTTTAAAGGTGAACAGGTTGTATGGTCATAATCACCTTAAATTACATAGATTTAGGTCATACAACTAAAGACTACAAAAAAAATGTATTCATTTCATTAAAATGTTGTAAATAAATAGTAATGGTTGAGGGGAGAGTAATCTGTACAATAATTTACCTTACAAAATTATTTAATTTTGCTGGAAACATTTAATAATACAAACTAATATCTAATGAATATAAAAATATATCAGATAATGAAATTGTTTGTTACTTACTCCCAAATTTGGAGTAAACTTCATTTTATTAGAAAGCCATAGTTGGTACTGTAGCTTTACATTTGTATAACAATTTATTACTTCTAACATAACAAAAATCTTACACTTACCTTATTGTTATAAACATCCAAATAATTAGGCGCAGAGAATATTGTGATGAGTGAAGGAAATCCTGTTGTTTGACTTTTCCTGTACATCCGATATCTAAAAATAATACAAAAGATATTTACCTGACAAAAGAAGAAATCAAAACCGTGCTTGTGTACGTTTTGGATCAAAATATAAGTGGTAAATTTTTTTAAATCTGTACAAAACTGTAGAAGTTGTTATATTATTGGTTGATTAAAATAGTCCTTACACTAATGGTAACCTCTCTACAAAACCAAATTTAAAACACCTCGAGACAACTTTTGTTTTCCGAGTCCTTATACTCCGTGAATTAGTTTAACAGCCGTAAGTGGTACTTCTGAATTTCTTTTAATTACAGTTGAACTTGGTTTTAACAGCCTCGGCTAATGCATCAACTCAGATATAGTGTAATTTTTTTAGGTAGGGTCAAATCGTTATCTTTTATATTATTATAAACCCATGTTTTAGCGTCAATAAATATTTTAAAAACTCAGTTGTAACGTCATATAAATCTACAAAATATTAATGTCAAACTTTGAATTTAGTTTTCTCAGAACTCAAAAAATGTTAGAATTCCCCCCCTTCCTTTGATTTTGGGTTGCCTATTTTCTCCCTCCTCAGAATCAAACCGCGAAATAAACAATGTACGTATTTTTTTTCACACGTAAAACTTCCAGTGGGTCCTATTAAAGTCGGTAGAGGGGGGCGGAGTTTCACTACAAGCAACACTAAGCTGCTGCTAACTCTCCCACCCCTCCTAACAATTCACACAATATGCAGTGACAGTTGTGTGCTGTGTATCTAAACCCATGACCTTGCTGGGAAAGTGTTCGGACAGTAGAAAAGCGCGGCGAGACTCAATCGTATAGCCTGGCAAGACATTTACGTAGTTGTGATCAGACAGTTGTTCCCCCCCACATTAATGTTGACACTTTAAAATTGTTGCGTGTTTTTTAATACAGTAAGTTAATATGTACACTACATGTACAGTATTTACTCATTAAAACTTTGTACATTAACCAATGTTACCTAATTTATAATTGTAGGTGATGACCTCAGCTCCAATTATCGGGACCCTACTGTACAGTTTTTTTTTTAATAAATGTCATGAAAGATGTTGCCAATAATAGTAATACTGTATAGTTGTTTGTCCTTTAACTCAAGATAACAAAAATACAATTTCCTGTTGGTACATCTTTATAACGTCACTCGAACGTAGCGTCAATATTTATTTATTCGGTCCCTTCCGTTGACACTATAACCAAGTTCAACTGTATATATTTTCTCCATTGTATTGTATGTTTAATGTTGTTTTCAATAAATGTTATGCATTATTACAATTTATTTTTGTTAAATCTTTGTTGTTTTGTGTTTTATTGTATTTTTTACTATGGTCATACAAATTTTGTATTTGTCAACGGTTGTGCAATAAATGAAATGAAAAGAAATTACTAATAGGTTTTACAGTAATATCTTCCTGTATCTTTAATTTCATGTTTTGAAAACGAAATTAAAAATCCCATTTTTAAATTTATATAAATTAAAATTTTAAGATTTCAAAACCGAAAATATTATTGGTAATCTAGGTGGCCCAGCTAAATAAAGGCATTAACTTATTTATATATTTTAAGTTGTATTTAACCTATCTGCTTAAATACAAGAAAACAATGGGCTTGAAACAAATAATTTATTCACTTTTGATGCTTATCAACAGTTGAATGTTCCCAAGTCATTCCAATCAGATACCCTACACTATAAAAACATGTTAAAATAACATGTAATTACAATATAACATTAATATTAATGCTACAGCAAGTCTAGTTTATTGAATATATAAAAAAATATTTCCATAGTTAGTTGTAAATGTAAATAGCTCTTAAGCCTAGTCCTATCTTTTTCCTACAAACAATTGTAAAAAAATATTCATACAATCCATTTAACTTAATGTAGGATTATGGAATGTGCAATGTGTGAATATAGAAATCACAATATTAAAACTAATGCACTTCTAGTATGAGAAAATCAATTCTGAAAAAAAAAACAAATAAAATAAGAAGAAAGTATAATGGTTATTTATAACTTATAACAGGGCTATGAATTATAAGGAATTATCAAGATAATAACAATAACTATGCCTGATATAAACAGTTTTGAAATTCTAAATGTATTCATTAAACTCTTTTTGGAGTTAGCACTTGTTAGGAATCTAAATGGCATAGGAATGCCATTCTACATTTTTATCCATATTTATTTTAACTCTACATTTTTTCTATTAAAAATACATGTTAAAGTTAAATACAGATTTTCAGAATATTCTACTCCATCTTAAAAAACATCACACATCCCCCAATGTATTTAATTTATTTTACTTAAATTTTAAAATATGAAGCCTGTTAAAATGCTTATAGCTGTTTCACTTTGGAACATGTTCCTTCAACGTTTTTTAGCTTTACATCTTTACTTTTTGCCAGACTAATAATATTGGAAAAGTAAAATTAACAACTGGGCTTGAGCTTTAGTACGGTCAAATTAGCCAAAATAGGAGAAAAATCCCAAAGTTTTGATACTTGGCATAGTTGCTCATTCGAGTGTCCTGTACAGCATACTAAAATTCCCCGAAGGTGGGGGGTGAGCGGGAGGTTGGGGAGCCATCGAAGGTATATTTTTACACGTTTTCTCTAATAACTCGGGGAAATATTGAGTTTAGCGAAAAACTATCAATGAAGGTCCTTTAATTCATGAACTAGACCTTTACATAATAATGAAGGCCTATTTCTTAAAAAAATACACTTGGGTTTACTTTGCTTCTATTTGCTAGCAATATGTTATCTATGTCAAGAAGCACTAAGGCCATGAAATAACAGTAGTTTTTTATGGCTACACTGATGTGAACAGTACTATAGCGGCAGAGCAGAAGCGAAGAGGAAAGAAATCTTCAGATATTTCAACTGCATATGAAGGTGACAGTTCAACACGAACAATTTTTTCAAATTAAAACAACAAGACAAGGCTGATTAGCTAGCTTTCACAACAAATGAATGATGCGGGAATTAAAACACAAGTTGCTGCTGAGGATGTCGACCTGCTAGTATTGCTAATAGCACTGTCACTAGCAACTAAAAACATCTTATTCATCAAGCCTGGAAGGGTAAAGGCAGAAACACATATGTTTTTGTATCAGAAACTCCAAAAACTTGAATTTAAAGATAGAATTATCTTCCTTCGTAGTTCAATGGATGCATACCTCTGCAATGTTTATGAAAGGCAAAACAACAATAATGAAACAAAAAACAACACTGAAGGAAGTAACCACACTCTATGTCTCATCATGTGCAGTGCCCGATTATGTTTTAAAGCTCCATTTCCTATAGATGACTTGTAAGGGGATATGAGGCTGTCGAAAAGCTGGAATAAAATGAAGCTCGGTTATAATTGACAAAGATCCGCACAAATAGTTCATTACTGGATGAAGAGGAATTTGGGAACTATATTGAAGATGAAGACATTTTTTAAAGAAATAGACCTTCATATGTAAAATTTAAAACAATGAGAAAAGTTTCCTATATATATTTTATGTTTGTATTTATGTATAAATAAAGCCGAAAATTTAGATTTTTTAATTAGATTTTTGTTTTTTCCCAACATTATCTTCAAAACTATAAATCTTAAGAAACAATAATAGGACATTTTTTTGAAGAGAATTTACTCTAGTTTTAATTTATTTAGGAATAGTTTACCCTAAATTCGATATCTGTTGAAATAGTTAAGGCTAAACATCCCTGAAAAAGTTGTGTTTTTGGCCCGATAGATGGCAGCACCTCTACGGCAAATTTGTACTACGAATAATTTCCGTAATTATTATCCGATTTTTGATTTGTAAGTTATTTTGTAAATGATATGAATAAAACATTTACGCTATTGTGATGTTTTTTTTAAAATTTATTTATAAAAAAGTTTTATACAGATTTTTTTTTTGCTGTAATATTTTGTTTAAATTGCAGGTAGTCATTTTGTAAATACAAATTTTAAAAGAATTTTGCCGTTTTTAGATATTAACTCGGTCAAATGGTCGTATCGGAATCGTTTTTACTTTCTCCACCCTATACGTAGTATATGGAGAAAGTATTGTTTTCGTAAAAATGTTCGAATTTGAATTTTCAGTTGAATTATCTGTTTTGGTGCTCCCAGAACCCCAAAAAATTGTTTAGTGCAATTATCTGTGTTGGTGCTCCCTGAACCCAAAAATATTTTTAGTGGAATTTTTTGTTTTGGTGCTCCCTGAACCCAAAAAAGTGTTTTTAACGTGGTGTCTGTCTGTCAGTGTGTCAGTATGTATACACGACCAGAGGGGACACTATTGGTCCGATTTTCATGAAATTTGGTATGTAGGTATTAAACCCTAATAAATATCTCCAGGCGTTTTTTTCATTTTTTGGAATTTTTAATTTTTAAGGGTAATTTACCCCAAAAAACCAATAAAAAACGACAAAAATGCAAATTTCTCAAAAACGGCTCTAACGATTTTGATCAAATTTTCAGTATTTATAGTGCTTAAGATGCCAAACAAAATGACACCACCCGCTTTTATCAAAACTTCGGCGTTTCATAATTATAGGGAAATGTTAAAAAATAAACAAGTTTATGTTGTCAATCTAGCATCACGGCGACGGCCGCACGGGGTAGCACAACGGTAGCGAGGACGGCCAGTAATTCAAAGGTCGCGCGATCGAATCCCGCCTGGGACAATAACTTTTTTATACGATTGACGTAGGTAGAATATTATTTTTTTGTTTTGTTCTAAAAAGTAGTAAATAAAATGATTAAAAACAATATTATTTTGATTACAGTAAGTTGGGAGAAAGTTTGTGTCAGTTAACTGATACCGTTTATTTAAAGATATTATCATTATTTCTCTCACGCTCCGGTCCCCTCCTCCCGCTGCGTAGCGCACCCTCACCCCCCCCTCCAGCACAGCCCTGCCAGCCGCTCTGCCCGGCCCTGCAACTGTAGCGTTCGTCAATTCACTCACTACTCGCATTCATACTCTGGCCGGACACACTAGACAAGACTACTGATTACGACAAGTGTTTGTTATCTGTTAAAAAGTATTTTCTGTAAGTCGAAAAGAGACATCTAGAATAAATATAGAAAAATATACAGTAGTTCAAATTAAAGGATTTATGAAAGTAGGCCTATATACAGGTTCTTTGGCCATACATTATTCAATAACACCAGGGTATGAATAATATTACCCTATAACGTTAGTTATTTGTTTCAAATAAAACTTATATTTTAATACATGAAAACGAGAAATAAATAAAAAATGAATAGTGCAAAATACCATTTATTTAAAGTAAGCCTGAGGTGTAAAAAATAAAAATAAAATATAATATAATTCAATATGTTGCATGTCAAGGTGAAAAGTTCTACTTTAATAATATGTTTAACATTTTTAGCAAATTTTGATATTTGTAATTAGTTTAAGTTCTTTGTTCTGTGAGTATCAACCTATCCTCCGGAAATGTTTTTTCTGTGAACTTAGCAGCACTGCAATAAATATGAAACAGCTGATCTAGTGATTGAAGTTGCTACAGAAGATAGCTGAAAGACTTCTCTAACTATTAATGCCATAATTTAAGATAATATATTGTCTTTTCATTTGTAATTTGCCTTTAAACTTAAGTAATACGTGATGTGACACCCGTTACATTTTGTTTACAAAAGTTAGTACTACAAAATGAACAAACACCTTAGAAAAATACTTTTACTGTAAAAGTAAGAGGTTTTGTTTCCCTAATGTTTGGTATTATTATTTTAATTTTAGTTTTATAATTTAATGAGTAATTCGTGTAACGGGTGTTACATAATTTAATGTATCGGGTGTTACAATTCAACACAACTCACAACCATTCAGTGTTTAGTATATTTATATTCATTTTAAGTAGAATTTAAATACATAGCCCTATTGAGAGTTTATTAATTTTGGTAGCAACACTTAAAAAATTAAAATGATATGTTATTTTAAATAAAATTGAACACGAAAACACCTTCAAATTTCATACTGCGAATTTCCTATTTATAATTCCAGAATCAATCTTTTAACATATTTACTGGGCAATGAATGTTAGGTGTATCAAATAATTTTATTTATCTTTAAAGTTTTAATTCTATTACTATTACACCTCATAATTTCTTTTCTCACGATAAAATGATGAGTGACGTTGTAAAGTGTCAGCAGCATTTGCAAAAAGCCAGAGAGTGAGATAAAAAAGAAGAGAAGAGAACAATACACTAAAAGAAGAACAACTTGAAAAGATCCAAAGCAGAGTAAAAAAATGTAGGGAGAAAAATAAGAAGCGCAATTATCATCAATATCTCAGATTTCGCTGGGATATTTAATATCATATTCCGAGAGATGACAAATTTAAGAATATTTTTGGCAAATTACAACAACCTATAGTAGCCCAAAGGACATTTTACAATTCTTTACGAGTTTCCACTAGCAGTTGATATTTTTGAAAAATGAATGAGCTTATGAAGTTCCAAATTGTTAATTCTAGAATTTGATTTAGCGATTATTTTGTATTTATTTAAAGTTTTAGGCCTATTCTATTAATTCTTGATAGGGGCATATATAAGACTGATCTTTAGTAAGTCTAATTCATAATAGGCCATAAGGCATGGTATAAAAAGTACTGAACTATATCCATGTAACGTATTAAGTATATATATTTGTTAAATATAAGTTTTTTTATGAAATATAAGTTTTTATTTCTTATAGTGATCAAAGAAACCTCAATTATACTTCTTGTTGTTATTTGACACCTTATTATTATATAATATATGTTAAAAATCTTAATTTTAGCAACAGCGTAACACCCGTTACATTTTAATGTAACACCCGTTACACAAGATTTAATTTTATGTTTAAAAAAATTGAATGCCAATATCAATTTGAATTACAGTTCCATTACATACATTTACTGTGGAATAACTCATATTTTTTTCACAATTTTACAGTTTTAAAATTCACAGAGTTTTAAGAACATTTACATGAAGTTCAACTTCACTATCCATTTTCAGCAACACCCGTTACACTCCTTTTTTCTATATTTTAGGCTAACTAAGATATAGTTAGCCTTCGTTGAAAGAAGTTGCTTTTTAGATTTTGTTGTTCCTCGGCGATCCATTGAGAAAACAAATGTTAAACGAAATAACGTTCTCAATAACAATAATTACAAGACGACGCAGTAGTACAACAAATAAGAATCGCGGGAGAGCACATGGATGGAAACGGTCATCCAACTGTATACAAGCAACATCCGAGACGCGTGGTGGGGGGATTTGTGGCGCGAGTGAGTCACAGCGGCACTGCACCTGCTTCGTGTCACTCTCGCGTTTGTTCTCATTACTGTAAATGTATAAACAACGATACCGACTAAACCAGCCAGGCGATTTTAAAAATTAAAAGTGTAAAATTAATTAAAAACTATTGTCTTCAAAATGACTACCTGCGATTTGCATTTTTCGTTTTGTAACACAATTATTTTATTATTATTTTTTAAACCAGCAACTTAATTAAAATTTAGCTTCATTGGCGTGAATTCTAATCTTTATTCCGCTCACAAATCAGTTTTGCAAATGAACATCGGACGAAAATTCCACCAATAAACACCAATACAAAATGGCTCCATTTTGGTGCTGCGCTGTGGTGGCAGAATTTGGAACTAATCCTGGGATGTTTAGCCTTAAGAAAAAACTTTTAAATGACTCCCCCTCCCACTCAACCCCTTTGGGGAATTTAGTTTGTTATACAGGACACTCGAATGAGTAACTATGATAAGTTTCAAAGTTCAAAATTTTTCCTCCTGTTTTGGCTAAGTTGACTGGACAATAGTACAAATTAAGGCAAAAACCCAATTTTTGAATTTTGTCCATTTTTCTACGGACTATACTTCAAAACTATAGCAACTACAAGAAAATTTAATAAGATCTATTTTGAAGAGAATTTACTGTAGTTTAATTTTGTATAGGGTTAGTCTTTCACTAAACTCAATATTTCCCGAGTTATTTAAGAAAACGTGTAAAAAACCTATGATGGCCTTCGGTGAAATTTAGTATGTTGTACAGGACACTCGAATGAGTAACTATGCCAAGTTTCAAAACTTCGGGATTGTCCCCCCTATTTAGCAATTTTTTCGCTAATTTGACCAGACTACCTGTGCAACCTGTGTAGGAGGTTTCAAATGTAGCAGAATGGATGGGTTCATTTACCCACTACACCACCCTGGTTCCCATCACTCTTTGAAATTTTGAGACTAAATATTCTGGTGTAGACAATTTTATTTTCCCCTACACATTTTTCAAAAAAATACTTTTTTTATACTTCATGAGATTTTGTGTGGTCAGAGGCTTATGAATGCAAAAAGGACCTTGTTCTGCCTTAGTTTACATCTCTCCCTCTTCTCAACTGATTACATTTTCTTTTACTTCGAGGTTATAATAACTAATGCATATTTAAATTTTTTTTCCTAATTAAAATAAATATAATAATAAAAAACTGTACAACACGTAAGAATTGTTTTTTGGCTACCCTTGGGAATTGGTAGGAAATGTGATCTGTAAGTTTAAATACAACAAATTAATGTTCAGTTTAAAAAATCTTTAATTCGATATTCCACTTGCCCGTACATTATACTTGAAATCCAACATTATTTTCAATGTTAGAAAACAAGTGGAAAAGTGCTTTGCTGGACAATGCTTGAAAGGGTATATAATTAACAAAGTTTGATAAAATGTTGAGTTCTGAGAATAAAAACATTCAAAGATAATACATAAAAATATAAACACTCGCCAATACTTTAAAACAGGGGACCAGGAAAGTCAAAACTTAAAAAAAATAGATTTTAAAAATGATTTAAGACTAAACCTGTGCTTACATTTCAATTTTTTTTCATAAATGATATCAACCTGGAATTTGAAATAAATTTCTCAAGATTGTTGGTATACAAATTAGTAGGATTGCAATTTATTTTGTATTTTTAGCTCAAAAAGTTTGTCCAAAATACATCCAACACATGATGTTCTGGTACACCTCATACAACTAATAACTTAGTTCCTCAATACAACTTACCCTGCGTCTTGTGCTTCGTGTGCTCTGATAATTGACAACAAATTGTTGTTCTGTAGAAAGTCGCAACACGCTGCATAACTGAAACATATCAAGAATATAAGTGTAGAAAATTGTAGATAATACACACTATAATATCAAAATTCAAACACTGCCAATATGCAAATGAATTTAAAAAGTGTAACGTAATAACAAAATTACAATACAGTAGACTAGAAACTGTACAAGTTATTTAGGACAAGACTTCCTTGGTTACGGAAAAACTTGGATAATATGGAGATCAGTGATTAATGGGTTTAAAAAATTGACAAAAACCTACTGATTGCAAACTAATATGACAGATTTGTAACATGTGAAATAATTTTGTTTATAGTTATAAAAATAGACTTTTATAGTTTTTTTGTTGGTATTTTACATATTTTCATTGTACATATTTTCCAAAGGCTCTCTTTATACTTCTTATCTCTGTTTACATCATGTGACTTAGGCCTATACAATTAAATGCACTAATCACAGCCATATTTTGTGTACGTCAAATATTAAAGAAAAATAACTGGATTACCTAAGTCCTCCGGAATATTGTCAATATAACTGCACCTTGGTACAGGGTTTAAATAAAATTACATCATGATCAAATGTACTGATCATCTTTACTTTATGCCAGTTAGACTAATACATATGGCAATGACTAGATGCTTAGCTACGATCAAAATATACATTTTATAAAACAGACTTAGTATTAAGCTAATGAGAGAAAACATACCTGTAGAAATAGGAGCAACCGCGTACACTATTATGGCTGAAATGTTCTGCATTTTTTTCACTACCAAAGTCTTCTAATGGGTCTGACCAGAGCAAGTCACACATTGGTCCAAATGCTGGGGGTTCTTTAAATCTGTCCAACTGTAACAAAAGAAATGACACGAGAAATTAAAATACTAAACTATATATTATAGTTGCTTCACTGTGCATGTTTCTTGCATTAATAATCCGATTAAAATTGCATGTTCTTACAAGAACACTATCAATTATGGTTCAACTTATTTTTTACCGAATGAGCTGTCATTGACAAATAGGAACACCAAGAACTGTGAAAACATCAGACAGCTTAAAATCTAACCCGACAATGACAGGAATGCCAGCTGCTGAAAGTTCCAAAATCGGTTATAAGCAATTGAAAAAAATATATAATATTCTTGTAAGAACATCAAATTATTAAATAGATTAGATACATTTAAAAATTCTGTGTATACAAAGAGTTTTTAAAGAATAATTTTCCATGAAAACAAAATCTTTCATGTGTTATGAATTGTTGTCTGAAACGCCTAATACATAAGTACAACAGAATCCAAAATTTGTCTTCTTGCTTTATACTTTCGTTATGCAAATTAGTTCTTTTAATGAATGAAAGAAATTTGATTTGAGTGATAAATTGGTCTTGATTCAATCAGGCTCACAAACATTTTTTAGTTAACTTATTGATCCCTAAAATTAAGCTTTAATTTAAAACGTTTAGGTGATAAGAATAGTACAAATTTTAAACCATTATTTATATTAAAAGATGGATTAGATGACAACAAAAAGATAGTGTTAAAAGAAATCTATTGTTTTTCTGATGAAATGAAAGCAATAAAAAATCTTTGTAGTTCCCGATTAGAAATGTTGTTTTGATAACTCTCAACTGAATAAAACAGTCGGTTGTTTATAGGATTGATAAAACAAACCGCCAAGCAATAGAAATAAAGATAAAACAATAAAAGTCACTACATTTCACTTTACAACTCTGCTCAATTAAGCATGAACAGATCTAAAGCATACACTATTAAAGTTCTGATAAGTCATTTGATTTCTGCAGTTGCAATTAGCAATAAAGCAGAACTGTTGTAGTAAATTAAAGCTAGTACAATATTATTTTACTCAAGTTTAACAACTAATGATAAAACAAGTACTTTGAAATGTCTGCAAAATATACTTCAAAATAGAATTTAGTTTGTTGAAAAAACTTTTATAACATTCATTTTAAATTTAAAGAATAATAGACCTACTTTCACAGGTCTCGGCATGTATCTGGCTGTGCAATGTACTGTAGTTTTATAAATGGAGATTAAAACTAAATTTTTTGTGAACTCTGTACCAAAAATAAAAAATGCACGTGTCAAAGGAGAGACAATTTCAACAACACGACCAAGTATTAAATAAGAATTTTTTTTTAAAGTGTGAAATCAGAAACGCGATGAAAAATTTTTAAACTAAGACAAACAAAATTAATAAACCTCAAAAAATAAAATAAATTACAAAATTCACAAAACTATCACTTTTTTCATGAATCTTCAAGGCTCCTATTTTTGGCTACAACATGCTAGTAATAATTATGAAGAACAAAACCAATATTTATTTTAACAACTTCACTTTACTAAATTGTGCACTTCTCCTAAATCTATGGATTGCGAGCTTACTAAACCTGTAGTTGTCTTTAGAAGTTCTTTGTGTCTTTTTTTAAATCAAAATAATCGCTGACTGTGGTAACCAGTTTAATACAATGTTTTAAGAAGCAACCATTTTCAACAACCCAAAGAATATCCTTTTCCGTTTATCAAGCAGCAATCTGAATGGATAAATTATAGCAGATGTTGTTATGTACATTAAAGTTTAGCAGTAATGTAAAAGGAGAATACAATGCAATTAAACAACCAAATGACAACACTATCATATACATGTATAGATAAATATGAAGAGACTAGCTGACCCGAACGGCGTTGCCCATGGTGGTTGGTATTTTCAGTTTTTTTTAACGAAATTGTATTCTTTATAAGTGTTCAGTCAGTGAGTGGTATTGGGCTTATATATATATAGATCTTAAATAATAAAAGCACTATTTTCATAATAATAAAAGATCTGAAATTATGATTTTAGTAACTTTGATCAACCCAACCCCTCCTAAAATTTCGAATTTTTTCAAACCCTTTCTTATTGAGCACCTATGGCTCTAGAGGAAGCTACATACCAAATTTCATTCCAATCCATTCGGTAGTTTTGAAGAAATCGTTTTTTTAATAACTTTGATCCCCCCCAAACCCCCCTAAAATTTCGAATTTTTTAAAACCCTATCTTAGTGAGCACCTATGGCCCTAGAGGAAGCTACATACCAAATTTCATTCCAATCTGTTCCGTAATTTTGGAGAAATCATGATTTAGTCATTTTTACCCCCCAAACTCCCCTAAAATTTCCAATTTTTTAAAACCCTATTTTAGTGAACACTTATGGCCCTAGAGGAAGCTACATACCAAATTTCATTTCAATCCGTTCGGTAGTTTTGAAGAAATCGTGATTTAATAACTTTAATCCCCCCAAAAACCCCCTAAAATTTCGAATTTTTTAAAACCCTATCCTATCGAATGCCTATGGCCCTAGAGGAAGCTATATACCAAATTTTATTCCAATCTGTTCGGTAATTTTGGAGAAACCGTGATTTAATAATTTTTACCCCCCAAACCCCTTAAAATTTTCATTTTTTAAAACCCTTTTTTAGTGAACACTTATGGCCCTAGAGGAAGCTACATACCAAATTTCATTCCAATCCGTTTGGTAGTTTTGAAGAAATCGTGATTTAACAACTTT
Organism: Philaenus spumarius; assembly: GCA_018207615.1. Taxonomy (NCBI): domain Eukaryota; kingdom Metazoa; phylum Arthropoda; class Insecta; order Hemiptera; family Aphrophoridae; genus Philaenus; species Philaenus spumarius. The sequence continues at coordinate 1,020,932 of JAGFPH010000048.1, forward strand.
GATCCCTTCAAACCCCCCCTAAAATTTCGAATTTCTCCAAATCCTTTCTTAGTAAGCACCTATGGCCCTAGAGGAAGCTAAATACCAAATTTCATGCCAATTCGTTCCGTAGTTTTGAAGAAATCGTTTTTTAATAAATTTGATCCCCCCCAAACCCCCCTAAAATTTCTAATTTTTTCAAACCCTTTCTTAGTGAGCACCTATAGCCCTATAAGAAGCTACATACCAATTTCATTCCCATCCGTTCGGTAGTTTTTGAGAAATCGTGATGAGTGAGTCAGTGGGTTTTGGCTTTTATATATATAGATATAGATGTTTATCATCAAATCAGTAAGAGATGTTTGTACACTTGCTATACAAAAATTTAACAACTGACTTTCCACAAGTTGTGCTATTTATTTATTTATTAAGCTACTCAATAAAACAAAAGTGTAAAACAATTTGTAATAAGTATTTAGTCCAATATTTTTCCTTCTTCATTAATTTCTAAAACATAATCCATAACTAATTCCATTTTTGATGTGACAACCGACTATTTAAAAATGTAAGTTATATACAAATTGACAGATTTGATCAGACTTCGGTACCATATTAATCAAGAAAGCTCACTTTAGAATGAATTGATGATGTGACACGCCAAAACAGATATTCTTAAATTTGTTAAAAATTTAGGTACAAAAAACTTGAAGCCGAGTATATGTGTGATATTAATAAAAGTAAGAACACAAATAGATATTTCCTCTTTTATAAATAACAAAACTGGAATAAAAGACAGTTTCTTCACTTACCACTTCTTCATCAATTGGGTATGCAAAGGCTGTCCATATTTGATGGATTATAATATATATTAAATAATTTTTGATTAACTTGATTTTTTACAATGTAATGAATGTGGCCGAGAAAAAGTTGAATAATAAAAAGGCAAAGAGCTATTTGTACAAGGATGAAACATAGTGTCTTGAAGATACTGATTCCAAAAGATTTGATAATCAAAGTATTCACCCTTGATTGTAAACATACAAAATTTAAATAATAAATCTAATTACAATGGATTAACAAGAAATGGAAATGTACGGGGAATGTTCAGAAAGTTACTTACGTTTTGAAATTTAAAACCAACCAAATAAAAAAGAAATTTTGTTATGTAGATTTGAAAGGGCAGTCTTAAACTAGGTATTTTTCTACATAGTTGAAAATAAAATTGAGGGACTTATCATAAAGCGATACAGATGCTTTTCAATTCTGTCTCTGTAGAAATCTGCCAACTTAGATTTAAACCATTGGTTTACTAATAATGTTTGCTCCAAGCATGGCAATAGAGCCCCCATCTTGGCTTCAACAGGTTTTTACAGTCATAGCTATCAAAAAGTGTGCTTATTATGGCTTAAGCTGTTTAAATTACTTACGATAATAAATCAAAACAGTAAGTGGAAGAAATATTGGCAATCTAAAAATCCCTGCTGTACCAGCATAATATTTGTCTGCAATTAACTTTCAATAACCATTTTAATGTTACTGAGGGAACATCTGTAAAGTTAAACCCTATTAGCAGCAATGTAATATGCATTGTTTTATGTATTTTAGAGAACATAATAGTAGTTGGAAGTGAAGTTTATTAATGTATGTATATATTTTTGTATTTGGTATGCAAGGTTTTACTATTATTTATTTTGTAAAATAGGTTATACTCTGTAAATTAGTTGTTATTTGTTTGTAATGCTTTAACTACAAAGCTACGTATCCATTAAAATAAAATATTTAATGAAGTGATGAGCATTCAATGACAGACTGTTGGAACTAATCTTGGTATCAAGGATTATATATATACATATTTGAAACATGTAGAACTTTAACGTTTAAATTAATAACTGCGGATTAATGTAGTGTACATAACAAACATTTAGATTAAAAGAAGATGAATACATATTGTGTCAATGAGCATAAAATAGTAAGAGAAAAATTTGGACATTAAAATGTTGTTTGATTAGACAAATTTTTATTTTCACAAATTAATATCTCCAGTAAAAGCTTAGAGTTGCAAATTTTTTAAATGAACGAAGAGAGGTATGACAGCTAGTGTAAGGTATTGGTACAACAAACTTTAAGTGGTAAAATAAATAAGCAAACATGTTTATGATTAAAATCCTACCTATGGGCTATGGATCCAACACAGAGGAGATGGAGCTGATATTAAACAATACAAATTTCAGTAGGTAAATTATGTAAACTGGGCTCTAAAGTAATAAATTTAAAAACCTTATATAGATATAAATTAATAGTTTATCCTAGAATGGTCTTCTAGACGTCCACACAATGTAGACAAGTTACACAAAAACAGTAATCAACATAATAGGAATGGATGATCAGATTTAATTGACACAAGAAAGATAAGCTAAGTTTATGTAAGATGAAAAGTCAACCCTCTTCCTTTACGAGACTTGAGTTAATTTAGCATAAAGTTCACAGATAATGACTCAAAGATAAGAACAAATTAATGCAAATGTCGATGATATTTAGTGACACCCCTCCTTTCTTTCTCTATACTCTGACGTCAATGCTTCTTTTTCACGGCTCTTTCTTACTTTGCAGATTTATATAATGGAAGTATTTTGCTATACAAAATATTTACACGCCATAGATTTTTAAATTTCATTTAATAATCTATTTGATTATTTCAATTTTATGTTTCTTTCAAATAGATTACAAGACAACTGGTTAACTGGTAGTTTATCATAATTTCTGTATTGTTTTCTTTAACGGTCTCACTTTGTGCCATTAAACTGGGAGCAGAATAACAGGTCCAATACCAATACCAAGGTCCTGACATTAGCAACTACCAACATACTGACTTAGATATTCTGCTATAAATTTTGTTGGTTCTGACTGTTCAATGATTGATAAGAAATATGAAAAATGTGTACCTACATCTTTAAGTTATGCAGATCAGACATCATATAACAATTTTAACAATATTAATCATTATTATAATACTTAAAGTTAGTTAAAAAAAAGAAAAGATTTTATAAAATCGGTTTACTCTTATTTTAAAGATCTATACTTCAGGAAGTAAATAATTATACTAGACTTTTAGGTTTTTAAAAATAAAACAATTATTTTGACCTTTTTGATTTGTGTTACCAGATAACAAACGTTGATAACTACTTTTGGGAAGGTTTTTAACTCGACGTAATATTTGCCAGACAAATAAGAAATAACATAAATAGTTTAAAAGAAAAAAAGTCAAGACTTTTTAAGAAAAAACAAAACGTTAAAATATAAAAATTTCAAAAAAATTTCTTGTTGCAATAGTCACATAGTTTACGATCAAGAATAGTTACTCATCCCAATTAGTTTCACAATCTTAGATCAACACATAACTTTTGTCAGCAATTAACAAAAAACTTCATAGACACCATGGGTTAGCAAGATTAATTAGTCCAAATGTAATATTTTTAATTCAAAAAAGATACGTTGTAGATTTAAATTTCATTTTACTTCTATTTTGAAACTTCCACAGATCTGGTAACTAATCATTTCAAACAACAAATATACTTTATAGAAAAATTTGTTCTTCGACATTCTTAGGGCTTGCATTTTTTATATTCTGGTCATTTATACAATTTTTTTAAACATTTTAATAAACTAATTTACATGGTTTTAGTAACTGTAAATACAGTATATGTGTTACATTTTATCTAACTACTTTTGTATATTTATTAAAATGTATTTTGTTTTATAATTAATTAATTCAAACAATTATATAAATCCATAACAAAAAATTAACTGATTGTGTAGAAGAATAAATAAAAATTAATACCGTAGTCATAAATTCAGGAGTCTTCCATTTTACAGTGCATAAACAAATAGAATACCTGGTTGAATGAATAATTACCAATATCCTATTAAAATATGTCTCACAGTACCTACATGTGGCACTCTAGCTAATAAAATATGATCTTCAATAAGAATCTCAACAGATTCCTTAATCCTTTAGTGATACAATTTTGGACAATTCAGCTTTTGTTTATACTCTTTACATATATGTTTTATAGTGATAAGAATATCAAGTTTTGATCTTATATAATGTGTATTTACTTTTCTTATATGAAAAACGAAGTAGAATTCTGAATTTCAATATGGAACATTAAATCAAAGAGATGGAGAAAGAAAGAGACAAATATGTTTGAGAGGATTCAATTTTAAGGATGAATTACTACGTCTTGGGAAGTAAAAATAAAAATAAGAACATGAAATAAGCTACATCAATCATGTAAGATTGAGTGTCATAGAGTAAACAGAGAGACTATATTGTATCCAGCCGTTACATACATTTTATAAGTTTGTGTTTGTATTATAAATTGAACTTACTCATTCTTAAAGTACATTCAAATTTATTTTAAAGGTGGGACTTTAAACAAATATTTTTTTAAATAGCCTATTCAAATGCAAAAAATATAAAATATACCTGCAAAATTGTACACAAAAATGTATTGTTCCCACATATTTTTTTTGTATAGGTATACAGTAAGTATACTTATTTTTAGAGAACTGCTATAAGATATAAATACAATCATACGTAACAACAATACTAACCATATAACCAATGACAATAACCATAGCAGTGGTAACATGAATAAATTATACATTGGTAGTAGGGAGCAGTGAAAGAAAGTAATGGCTCCCAAACACAGTATAACCATACAGCATGAGTATAAAAGAAAACACAATTGTTTTAACTTTTCACAAAGTTTGGATCTATTTTTCCCCAAAAATATATGAACATTTCTAACACCACTGTTAAAAAAAAAAAAAATTGGCTGTAAAACACTTTTCATCACACTGTATCGAAAATAGTCAGTTTCAGTATCAGGTTTGAGTATTGAAAATAGCATTTTGCTGGTCTAGGTCGGCAAAATCAGCTGTAATTTTTGCCGACCTCTAAATTAGTTATAAATTATAACACCATCAGCGCTATCTATAATAATTATAATTTTAAATGTCGTCTTATTAATTTATTAGATATAATAACGATTTTAACAAAGAAACAAACATGAGTAACAATAAAAACTATATTTTGATACTATTCACAAGTGTAAAATAAATAAACTTATAACTTATTACTTAAAAAAGTACATCAGTACGTTTATTCATGTAAAAGTATCGGTAGTAGTGAATTAAAATTGTGCCTATTAATAATACGCGATGATTTGATATCAGCTGTTCCAATTAATTTAGTGAACTTAAACAATGTATTGTTGCCATGTAATGTTTGCGGTTATTCTAGGTTGAAAGCAATAAAATAAGGACAGAATAAAACAGCGAAGATAAGATAAACTTTTCCTTAAAAATCAATAGCTAGGCCTATAAATTCTTAGAATTAAGAAAGGTATTTATTTGTATCGCTGTTGATATTAAAATCAGCTGATCTCAATAATTTATTTAGTGCTGTAAACGTAAACTATGTTGTCATTGTACTTCAGGAATGTTAGGTCTACTGAAAAACGATAGGTTATTTTGAAAAAAAATATTATGTTAAATTTATTATTAATATATTAATCACAGTGTGATGAAAAGTATCGTTCATCACACGGGCCAAAAGTGACTTTTCGATTCTCGACCATTTTCCAAGTTAAACTTGAACTACTATCGAAAAGCGCCACTTTCGGTCCTAGTGATGAAATATATTAATAATACAGGTAGAAGATGAATGGGGTTTTGCGCAAAATTTAAAAAATACAGAATCTTGAAAACTGTGCATCATAAAGCCTTTTCACACGAATCCTAGCATAAAATCCTCGCATTATACTATTATTTTTTTAATACCAAGTGAAAAAAAGATAGTAGTATAATAAAAATATTTATTGAGTTGTGATTATTGGATTAAGATGGGTAGCATGCCTACTAATCATGAGAAATTTAACCTTACGTAACCTTTATCCGCTTCGGAGAAAATTTATTGTCAGATGAATAAAGGAGTGAACCTACAGGGATTTAATTTTAATCCCTGAATCCAGTTGTGTTAAGTTAAAAATGCACTTAAATAAAAATGTTAAAAGGGTTTTACTGTTATAATTTTTTTAAATGGCCATGTGATGGAAGTAATTCAAATGGTGACAAGTTTTCTCTCACAAACAAATATACAGTTCTTATGATGTCAACAGTACAAAATAAAATGTATTGACAATTAAATAAATTAATATCTAAATAAAAATATATTAACTAGAACAAATCAAAATTTTACTTGCATGCACAAAAAATTAAAACGCAAAGAAAAAGACAAAAGTACTAATTTAAATTTTCCAATTCATTAAATGACAAAAAACGTAATTCAATGCGAAATGGGTTTGTTAATTATTGTGAAAGAATTATAAAAAGCTATTGAAGACAAAAGACAATGTTTGAAGATGCCGTCTGAACTATTCTTAACTTTTAAACAAGATTGAAAGGGTTGAGAGAGAGAGACACAGAGAGAAAGGGGCGTGTCTAGGGGTGGATCAATACAGGTATGGAGTCTGAAGGGGAGGTTCTCCTTTATTCTATTCCTATATTTCCTTATTTACATTCAACATGTGGCTAAACAGATTGCCATTCTGATCCAGTATTTGTATTTCATCCACATTTACTAACATCTTAGAGTAAATCTGATATATTTAAGTAGCAATATTTCAAGATTGTTCAAAGTCAATAGAGAAGCTACACTAACAATCTACAAATATTTTTCTTAATCTATAACTGTTCTTAACTTGTGTCACTTAATAATATTGTGAAGGTTGAATAATAATAATAATAATTGATTTAATCTGAGTTCATATCAACACATTTTTATTAAGTATTATTGCTCCAAAGTAGTGAGAAGTTAATACTCGCAGAAAATAAATTTATACTATACATTTAACCCCTACTACCTCATATACAATTAATGATCAGTGCTAATTTTATAAATTGAAAAGGCTGCACCACCGCAGTTAAACAAAATTTACCTTCTAAAAAAAAGTAAAAATAGGAAAAATTTCATTTTCTTGCTAGAAATTTAGACGCAAAAACTCAGAGCCGCAAAATAATAAAATATTGATAATTATGACCCATTTGTTGTTTTCGTTTGTTTTGGTGTTTTAGTGGGGGTAATTATAAATCTAAAAAATATTTTAATGCCAAAAACTTATGATCCTAGGACTTAAAATTCCAAGATGGCAGAAAAATATATTTTTTAAAATAATGGATAGAATCTTGTTTTTTTCATAATACGGAAGCATCTTAAAATTTCAAGACGGCAGCAAAATACCAATTTTAAAAATAATGGTTAGAATCTTGTTTTCTAAGTTATTTGGAGGTATCTTGAAATTTTAAGATGGTGGCAAAAACAAAACTTCAATACATAGGTTAGGTGAGTATCTACATGTTTTAATTAGACCCGAAAGTATATGATTTCACATAGATTAACAGCATTGTTTTTCTTTCAACAGCAATGTCAGATTTATTACAGACTGCAAATTTGACATGTAGCTGAGGAGGGGAGTTGGCATGTTATGCTTCTAGCTTGTTATATTATACTAGTGGACCGGGCAATGCTTCGCTATTGCTTGATTTACCTAACCTAAAATTATATTCAGTTTTTGATCCAAATCAGTTGTTGATCAAAATCAGCTGTTGATAAAAATCAGCTGTTTTAAGCTTTTCATACGAACAGCTGTTTTTTGTGCCCCCTAGCAAATTAATTATGTATAGGTTAGTTTTATTAAGGCTTCAAGTTAATTTTTAAAATAATACTGTTAAGGTTTATATCTTTAACTGATTTGACTATTAATTTATACTACCTAAATTACTAAATTTATTTAAGATTTACTAAATTACGTTTGGAGTACATTTCATTAGAAATCTGTCATAACTATTTACAACTTAAACTAACTATGAATATTAATTTATAATTAAGCTAGTTTGTATTTATGATATCATGTTGCCTGACGGATGGACAGGTGAAAAGGCACACCCATTTTAATATTACATTTAACACAATTTCTCTTCAAGAGTTGTTAATATTGCTTTATGACTAGAATTATTTAATTGTCTTTCTCATATAAAAAATTCAGTAAAACAAAGTCAATGACATTTCAGCAGGCAAGGGTGAGGGAAGGGTATAAACTGTTATTCCCTTTTATATAATATACAAATGTAAACCTTTTAGCTATTTTAAAACAAGATTTTGTTATAAAACATGTTTAATATTATATTTCTAATTTGTATGTACCTTTGAAGGTATTTTCGCACAATCAATGCTGGATAATTTAATTAGAATTAAAGCTAACAGGAGTTAGAACACTAACATATGTAGGACTCTCTTAGTTAGTAATTTTAAAACATATATATGGTGGCTTGTTTTTAGTAAAATGCCTCTTGGCATGAAAGGTACAACAGGTTTATAAAACAGGATGGAAATCATTTCATATATTGTCGCTCATGTTTTATCTTTAACAAGTTTTGAAAATTGTTCATTTATTCTTCCAGTAACATTTTACTAATTATCTGAACAATATAAACAGTTTTGAAGTTGAGTAACAACTAAAGCTTCCTGCATTTTTATTCAATGTTGTAAAAATTATTTATTTTTTATTATATAGAAATATTATATTGCTCGTTAAAATAAAATATTTTTTTTAACTACACGAACATCCATGGATTTCAACCGAGGACCTTTACCCTTCAGCTTCCAAACCACCTTCTTCTTTTATACATATACTAATTTTTACTAACAAAATAATCCTAAAAAATGTGATCCTAACCATAAAAAGATTGCTGCCTATATTTATTTTCACTAAACATTTTCTAAAAATGAATTTAACCGAAAACTGATTGTATTTTCAACAGAACATAGCAGTACTTAATATAATTGATAGGATTAGGCTAAGGTGGTCGAGTTGTAGTATGTTTGCCCATTTACGAGCAATCCACACGAGTCCTTTGCATTGGTCAACCACAGTTCGATTGCTTGGTTAAGGGAACAATGTTTACTTCATTAATTTCTACTTTGGTGAGAAAAAAAAATCAAATCAATTTTAAGGTTTTTACAGAAATATTTTTCATAAGAAATTAATTGTTAGTTTTATTAATAATTTCTTATTATTGAATTGCAATATCAAAAATTCAAATTTATAATCGTAGAATGGAGGAAATAATGTTGCACGCTCATTCTAATTTGTGCAACGTACTATTCACAGATAACGTACAGTAGTGTTTTAATGCTAAGATAATATGCAATGAATAAGCACACGTGCATGTTGTATCTACCTATAACAAGGATTCTGTTAAAACAAATAATTTAAAAATATATTTAAACAATCATAACTGATTGAATTAAGAATGTTCTAACAAGATTTAATTCTAAATAAATGCTTAAAATGAAATAGTTCATGTGCTAAGGTTTTTACAGGTTTTTAAATTGACCATATTTGATTTGATCTTTTGAACTGACAAAATATTGAGAGTTACAGTATAATAAGATATAGGACATACAAATTTGATAACTATTCAGAAGGGGGGAAAAGCTTCAGCTAACAGTGTTATATATTGAAAAGCAGAAATAATTTATTGAGCTTTGTGTAATGAATATACAAAAATAACGTTACTATGCATTTAAGAAAACAATTTGAACAAAATCAAGAAAATATTTCACCAATAAGGGGGTTTACTTTTATGAATGTTTTGTATTTTATTTATGCTTTTAGTGCATACGTTTCATATTAGATGTTTGTTTAATCAGTAATAGGCAATAATAATCAATTAGTATGTTTAGAATCCTAATAATCTTCAAAAATGTAAATTTTAGTGTTTAATTGAAATTATTTCTATAATCTTTAAGTGGGGTTAAATGATGATTAAAACTTCTAAAACCAGGTGAAATTGTTTGTGTTATTCAGTTTATTAACTTGTCATTTTTTGTTCCAAATGGATATTGTAGCATTTTTGAGTTTGTACAAGATTAATTAAATTATTTTATTAAGAAATATACAAACAATTTAAATAATATTACCTAAGGACACTCATTAATAAAATAAAAGTTAATAAATACAATCAATATAATACTTAAATTTGTAATTTTCTAAAAGGAAATTTCTCATAAAAAAGTACTGATATACTCATCGATCATTTTACTGTCATTTAGGTTTATTGTTGAGTTATTTTATATTTAAAAGTAAAACTTAGGATTTTTATTCTGCCAAGGTTAAAAAAAAATGAATATTTCTAGAAAAACATGTTTGTACAAATTTGTCAGCATTATATTATTACTTAAGTTACACTGTTTCATTTAGATATTGAAACTAATTAAGTATGTTTTGTTGAAATTGTAATTAACTGTTTTCATGGTTTTATTAAAAATATGAAACTATTATGTTTCCTTAAGCACACTTGGCTGTTACTATGCCTGTTAAACAGGGTTCAATTTATACTCATTAAAAAGTTTAAAACACATCGGTATGTTAAACTATATAAATACAAACGACAAGATATCAACCAATCTTCTTTTATTATTTCAAAGACGTCAAATGTATATAAATCGATCATATAAATCGAATGGGATCTTGAGAATGGATTTAAATCAAAACCTGTACTTTATTTCATATGATCTCCTACCTATTAAAAATTACTTTCAAGATTGAAACAAGTAAGAGGAAATTTGAATATTAAGTTTAACTTTCTGTATATTTTACAGTTACCAAACAGTAATATTACAATTTGTCTGATTTGATACAACTATTTAAAAGAATACTAATAAATATTGATCACAATTATTGTACAAGGGGAAAGTATAATTATTAGATCAATTGGAGAGTAAGATATTCAGTTAAATTTGTAAATAATATTACACAATATTTTATTTATAATTCACACAGCTATAGATATAATGATTAAAACTTATTAAAACAGTTTAATTAAAATAAGAAATGAAAATCAACAAAAATTTATCACAATGGAATCAAAATACAACTTATCGATAATGAGCACGGGTTTATACTATGCCCATGTCAGTGCAAGAGTTTATGTGTAAAGATTTAGTGAGGCTACAGAATGGAATTACACAGTACATAGATCCCTTTGTTACATCACTCATGGAGAATTAACTTGCTAATTATATTGTAGTTACATCTACAGATGGAATTAATACAAAGTTCATTATACGTGTAGGTGAGTTCCCAATACACCCTAAAGATTAAAGTAAGTCCTATCATAAAAATAAATTATTGTCTTTGCATAAAACATAAATTTTGTAACAAATATGTTACTGTTGAAATGAAGCAATTAAATGATTTATCATTAGTTTAGAACAAGGGGTTGGGAAATACTTAAATATAAATAAAGTACAACCTATCATATCGGATACTTTATTATTTGAACCTCCAATATTCTGTCGAACTATTGCTAGTAAAAAATGTTAGGTCATAATTTCAAAATACTACCATTTAATATTTTTGGGTCATACAATAAACACACTAACTTACTGAGCTGGACTGTAATCAACAGACTTGCTGCCTGTGCTGTTTTACTACTGTTGTGACTATTGATCTCAATGTAACAACTGTATAGAGATCCATTTTTGTGACCTTGGTTCTGTCACACACTCTTTGTTTACGTGTTTTACAAATGACTTGTATAATTTTTGTTGGGGTTTTATTTTACATTAAGTATCGTATTTATTGGGTATTTAATTTGCTTATTTAAAAAAAAGTACATAAAGAACATTTTAGAAGAGATTTAAATATGTGAAGTATTTATTACGAGCAGAAATATAAACAGAAATACCCATGGTAAGCTATCTTATGTCTTAGTACAGATCTGGATACAAATTATAGCACTGTTCAGGTTTTTGGGTTATTAAACCACAAGGTGCCACATTAGGCCGGATATGACAGGTCGTACAGTACATACATTAAATATGACAAACACATGAGTCAAGCTTCTCTTTTGTGTCCGGGGTTAAAAATTATAATTTATGATGGTAAAACTATAAAATAAGGCTTGAAACTTGGCCTGTGTCAGTGGTTAAAGAGTTTACTCCACTGCAAAAAGTTTTAAATCAATTTCAATTGTCGTTTGATTAAATCTCTGATAATTTTTTATCACAAAACATATTATTTATAGTCCATTTTTTAAACTGTAAGATGCAAAAAATCCTTTTTACTCCTACAATTTTTTAAAAGGGTCGAATTTATAGAATTTTCTAAATTAAATCTTGTAAGTCAAATGTCTATACAGCAATAAATATCGAGGAGTATTTTTAATGAAGGTAAACATTCATGTTTTGTATTACCCGGTTCTTAAACATAAACTGTGTAAAATATTATGGATATAATTATTGTTAAGTAATCATTTAATGTTTAAACAGAGTAAAAGTTTGACTCCCTTGCAAAGGGTTCTTACTGACAGCTGTCCTGTAAGTTTAACCAAAATGATATTAACAAGAAGGAATGATATTAACACTTACACTGAAGATAAGAATAACAATGATGGGAACCAGTGAATGGAGGCTTTCAAAAAAAGTACTTTATTACAGTACAGCAGATAAATTATAAACATACTTTTCATAACTTTTTTACAAAAGTTTGAAAAGTGCTACAGTTTTCCTAAGAAGTTATCTTTTTTTGGTACTTACCTCTAATACAATAGATTATTTAATATTTACAAAATGTTAGCTGTTTTACTTTAGGCATAAAGGGGACTTTTAGCAAATTTTGTTGAATATTTAAAAAAGTACATATCACAAATAAAAAATAATTTGATATCCTTAAATACTTTTTTTAAACAATTTCCTATGCTTAAGTATTTGTTTATATTATTATAGTATATAAGTGGGTTGCAATGTTTCATAACCACGTCAGATTTAAGCATTACACCTTTATATGTACATGAGAAATCAACTTACAGACCGATAAATAATTATGGAACTGTAAAAACTATTAGATTACTAGTAAATCCCCATGAAAAATCACAGGCTGATTAATTAGATACACATCATTTAAAAAACAAACTACTTAAAAACAACATAGGACTACTTGTCTAGACCTACTTAATTATGCTGACGGGGATTTTTAACTCGGTAAATGTGTACAATAATAAGGATTATAAAACTGTAGGCATATTTGTTAAAACATTTTTATTTACTTACATTATTATATATTTAAAGAAAGATAAAATACTATCTTTTAATTGCTCTTTATTTCATATTAATAGATCAAATGATTTAGAAGTTATTAATATTATAGTGAAGAAATTAATAATCGAATATGTTTATATGTTATACAAAGATGTACGAATGTTTCCGAAGCTAACGAATAGGTAACTTTGGAAATGTTAGAAGGTTGTATTTATATACAGTTTATAACCTCAAAGCAAGTATTTATAACTTCACTTTTATAGGAGTGATTTAGTTATCATCAACTTTTAATTTTATTTTAAAACTTGTTTATTTAGTTTTATTTAACAATTAGAAGGTAGTATTTACGCTTGACTAATTCATGTTTTATATTTACAAAATTTACTTAAAAAGCAAATTTCTTTAGCAAAAAGCAAAAGGTTTTTCTAGACCTTCTTTAAAACACAATTGTAGTGTTTTTGGGAAGAAAGTAACAGTCTAAATGTAAACAAATAAATCTATTGATTGTTAGTCATTGTATCTGGCAATACTCCAGAAAAGCTAAAGATACAGTTTCTGCTGGCAATTATTGCCAAGACTTCCTTTTGTTCAGGCATCCATTCATGCTAACCTCAACTTAATGTGAATCACTTAATGTGAATACAGTTATGTATATTTTAGAAAGAGTAGATTTGTTTAATGAAAAATAATAATAGTATAGTCTTAACAAAATCAGTATATATATATATATATACTCAATGTTTTATTTAAAAGACACCAAATTGCTAACTTTGTATTCTAATAGAGAAAGGTTTCTGATATTTTAAATACATGGTCTTTATTTTTGACAAAAATTGTAGTTGAAAGCTAAAATTTAACTCTGAATTTCTAAAGGTCCTACAGAAACTGTATGCTTTAGATATTATTGCTCGTTGGCAGTTTTAAAATGTATAATATACTATGCTTTAGTTAACGTAAGACTGCAGTTGGATAATCTGTTATGGGCACATATTAAGGTACAAAAAACCTCTTTGAAGTTCCCAGACAAAATTAGTCTTGCTCTTTCAAGAAAAAAAAAGAACTGAACTATCTTTTCCTCTTTTTGAGACTTTTATTTATTTATAAGTCCGGGGACACAAAGGGTGTGTGGAATGACTAACAGTGGAAGATCAAGCAAGAATCTGCAACAAATATATGGTTACAAGACCATACAACAAAGCTTTCAAATGGTCTCATGCCTTTATATCCTCCAAGTTGTTAATTTTTTTTGCTGAAAGAGATTAAAGCTGAGCCTGTTAGGAAGAGATTCATAAAAAAAGTTATAAACTGTCTATTTTTGTATGAAAACCTAGAAACATTTTTTAAATAACATTTTTAAATAAACCGGCAAATAAAATTGAATTCAAAATATTCACAGCATTTAAAAAGTAATTGCGTTTTTAATTTTTACTTAAATAACATTTTTGGAATTGCTGCTTGCACCTGCACTACTCTAATAAATTAAAGGCTAGTAACCTCAACTCAGGATTACCTCCAGAGGATTTCCTAATTCTATTATACACAACAATATGTAGAACACTCATTTAAAAAATTTAATTTTTTGAAGCATTATATTTTGATTCTTTTTTAAGTCAGTTTGTTTTGTAACTTATTCACATTTAATTATAACATATATATGGTTTTATTTTTTGTTTAAATAAATAACATACATGCTGTGTTCAGAATATTTATAAGTTTTATTTCCAATACGTAAGCATTGATTTTAAATTGTATTACAATAGAATCAAATAAATAAATAAATCAGGCTGCATCTATCACAGATATTTTAGATGAAACGAATTTACTAATGGTTTTACTACATGAATGACATCCAATCAACAATGGAGTTTATGATCATGAGCTGTTTGTTAGAGAGTATTAACTAAGTACAATGTGTCTAGCAGAAAATAACCACTATTAGTCTGTATTTATCAATATATACTCTTTAATATATATGGGTTCTTGGGACTTACCAAAACTATGTATACATCTTGCAACCAATTAGAAAGATAAAAAGTTGTATACTACATTTCAAAAAAATGAAGAAGAATGTGTGCATAATAGACTATTACTGATTCTTATAGTAAGTTTATACAAACAATAATAACAAATATTATTTTTACTTAACAAATACAATTTTTCTGTCAATTTACAATAACTTATAATCACCTTTATTACACAACCAATACAATAACAAGGGCGGAAATAAGACTAGTGATAGAATACAACAACTCCCAAACACAGTATTACTGTAAACAGCATAATCGAAAAATAACTTTTTCAAGAAAGTATAGATCAGCTATGGTTTGTCTATAAAATATATATATGCTTTATAAATGTGGCTAATGTGCTTTATAATGTGGCATTGTGATACCTTTTTCCGATCATGAAAAATTTAACTGTATCAGACATACAAATTAATGATCATATCTAAGGGATTTGTTTTTATTTTCAAGGTACAGAACCCTAATAATTAATTTTTGGCACCTAAAACACGACAAGCCTGTAGCGTAGTTAGTTATATAGCCTTCTGTATTGTTATCTAAATGTATTTTTTATGATTATCCCATTATCATACTAAAAAGTGATTTAAGTATCTTAAATATCTGAGACCAACATAAATTTTCTCTGCAGTAGGGATGTCTTCCAAAGTAAGGGAGCTGTAAGCTAGAGATATTCATAATCACAAAGATAGTGTTAATACATTACTTAATCAGGGTGTCTACCAAAAGTGATTTTTGAAATTCCTGGTTATTTCCAGGTTTTTTCCAGGTTTCTCAATGATTTTCCTGGTTATCCTTATATGCATATTACACGCCATTCGGTGCTCAATTAATAATAAATATTAATATAATTAATATTAAAGTGGTCAACTGAGAGCAAGTAAAATAAGTACTCTCATTTCATCAAATTACAACAAAATAACAAATTCCTCAACCAAAACTTCTTTCATGAAGTTAGAAAAGACAAAGATCATAAGGTTTGGATTCACATGTTTCTTTTAAAATATATTATTTTTAAGTTAAGTGAATAATTTTATAAGACATACCTATGTATACTTCTTGAAGACTCTTGCACTGTGCATTTTATTTCAGATTGTTAAATAGACTAGGGGTTACTATTAGAGAACTGAAATTTATCAAAAATCTTTTAACCCATCACCAAAATGGTGATTGCCTCCTAATTCATATATATAACTGTTGAAATTAAATCACCAATACACTTGATATTATTAATTTTACAATAATAAAAGTTAAACAAATAACAATATAAAGTGCATTGGTGATTAAATTTTAACAGTTATAAAAAATATAAAATTTCTAAAAACAAGCTACAAAATGTTAATCAAGTATGGGAATTGTGGAGTAAATATGAAAACACAACTTGTAATAAAATATTTTACTAAAATACCAAGCCTTTGTAAAAATCAAAATAAAAGCATCAAATATAATAAAATAACACAAATAAAGAGTAATTCACCAACCTTAACACACATTTAATAAAAATATAAAATTTGTTTGCTAAACACTATTTGTGTAAGCCAAAAATATCTAGGATGCATAGGCCTACGATTATTTTTATAATTGGATACAAAGAAAGCTGTTTAGCATATGACAACAGCGTATGTCCGCGAAAAATCAATGCCCGAATACAATTTGTGAAAATTGTATGAACTACCATTGTTGAAATATTATTTAATATAGTGACAAAATGTCCGCAAAAGAATACGATGTCAGAATATTATTAACGCTAATTTTATAAAACGTCGGTATTAAAACGCAATTTAATATAGAACAGCGTATGTCATCGATGCCAGAATACAATTTGTGAAAATTGTATGAACTACCATTATTGAAATATTATTTAAAATACAATGACAAAATATCCGCAAAAGAATACGACGTCCGAATATTATTAGCGCTAATTTTATAAAACGTCGGCATTAAAACGCAATTTGTATACAACAGCGTGTGTCCGCGAAAAATCGATGCCCGAATACAATTTGTGAAAATTGTATGAACTACCATTATTGAAATATTATTTAAAATACAATGACAAATATCCGCAAAAGAATACGACGTCCGAATATTATTAATGCTAATTGTTTAAAACGTCAGCATTAAAACGCTATTTAATATACAACAGCATATGTCCGCGAAAAAATCGATGACTGAATACAATTTATGAAAATTGTATGAACTACCATTGTTGAAATATTATCTAAAATACAATGGCAAATGTCCGCAAAAGAATAGGACGTCTGAATATTAGCGCTAATTTTATATAAAACAAAATACACAACAGCGTACATTCGCGAAAACCCCTACTTCTGAGTGCAATAATTAGTTCTTGTTTCTATAAAATACCGGCGTTAAAACTTAATTTAAAGTACAATGGCTAAGGTCCGCGAAAAGGTTATTTAGATGACACTTGTAAAATTCGGATAAGGTGGAATTAAATATCGCTATTTGCGAGAATGAATAACAAGTAAAGCAAAGGCACTTCGTCGGGATTCATACAAAAAACATAAATACCGGGTAACGTAAATCCCGAAAATGTCCAAAATGTTTTACCCGAACTAAAAACAAATCTATAAGATTTGTAACTTTTATTCACAGTATTCACCCTAATTCTATAAATAGACACGATAAGAAAAGAACCCATAAGTGGTTGACCTTGAGCCTACTTTACCTTTTCTTTCTGTGTACAAAAAACCAAGCATACGCATGAATGCGTTTACAAACGAAACAATTAATTGTCTAAACATTTTACTAGGGAAAATATCTACGTACATCAAAGTAAGACAGTTTTACATTTTTTCCTACTGATATTTTATTGTTAAATGATTATTTGGGGTTAAATTTAAATACAGATAATTTGATTGCAAATACTGGATATTACTACATTCAAAATACGGAGAACTGGCTAGTCTGACAATAATATGAACTGAACTGATTATCTCTCATTATCATAGAGTTTCGGCTATAGATTCTTGTTACCGATATCAAATACAAAGTATCGGTGGTATCGGGAATCGGCCCATCCCTAAATTAAATGTTACAATGTTTAAAATAGATTATGCACGTAAATTTATATGGTTTAATAATTCAGTATAATTCGAATGTTTTGTTTGTGTTTGGAATCGAGGTACTGTAATTGGAATCGACTTTGCGATCGATTCTCGATAACGATTACCGCACTAAGAATCAATGGAATCGATTTTAGGGAATCGGTGCTTGCTCATGCCGAACTCCCGCGATCGCGTTTACAAAACGAAAATAACTCAAGTGAAGTAATAAAATTCCCGGTTACACATCAAAATCACGGCTTTCTCCCGGAATTTTCAAGGTTAATTAATATTCCCGGCTATTTCCCGGTTTCCCCGGTTTTCCCGGTTGGTAGACACCCTGTTAATACAATAAGAAGATATTACACAAGTTTTGGCGATAGTTCATGGTAGTTTATAACGTTAGGCGTTATAAAAAATATATATATAATTTGTAAATAAACTTGTTAAAAAAAAATGAAGTCGAGAAATTTCAAATAAAAATTTCAAAAAATTTGTTCAATTTAATATAAAAAGATTATATGTGAAATATATTTTGCTTACCTCTCACTGAATAATTTAATTTCAATAAAAAACACTCTCTGTTTAAACTACTTTACTTTAAAATCAAAAACAAACACTTAACCTCAAAAAACTTTCTTCATTTACTTTTAAAATATCTGTCAATCCTTCACATATAATCTATCTATGCAACATGACGTCATCTGCGACCTTCGTCATAGTGCAAAATTTATTGTAAAAGATTACACCATACGTGGCAAGCGTCCTTTCCCTTAAAATAATCTCATATGCGTCATATCTAATAATCATGCATATCGTATTTTACACAAAACATTTTTTTCTAATTTTATTCTCCGGGGTGTGCTTCGCAGCTGCTAAAGTACTTACTAGATGGACAATTGTGGGAACGAATGAAATTCAAAACATCGTGACGAATAACTAAACTCTTTTACTCACTCATGTTTAAAATATTCTTACAAGAGAAAAATCAATTCAAATTACATCGAATACAAAACATTACTTTATAATTTACAACATACAACTTATAACTTTATGAAAATAAGACGCAATTTAATGTTTGAAAAAATTGAATTTAAAGCAGACTGAAAAGTTATTGTATATTATTATTTAAGTTTATAAAAGATTGATTTTTTTTAAGTTCAAAATATACCTAGGTTTTAATACTTGCGTTTATTATGAAGAGCTCACATAACACTGTTCTCATTTAATACACTTCACCAGCCCACAATGTACTCGTTCCAAATCATGGCCATGCGTTCACACAATTATATCACTACAATCCTCAAAACCTACTCGATGAATCTTCATGTCGAAGAGTACAGACTTTGTACTACTAATATATTTCACTTTAAAACATAACTTTTACTGCTTAGTTATGACAAACTAATTATTCAAAGAACATTTTGTAGAACTCTACATTCTCAATACCTTACATTACGCCATCTTGCAAGACAAGTCTCTCTAAACGATGCGGTACAAAGCCACCAGAAATTATTCATCGTTTATCATCGCTGCCATCAATATCATCTGTTCTTTTCTTTCACTATATATATTTGTTATGTGATATAGTTCTCTTTATAATTTATTTTTAAATGCATTGTAACTGTTCATTATGTGACTTCTAATATATACTGTTCTAAAACTCTATTTTAATATGCACTGTTCCTTTTTATCAAAGTTCAATTTTTTTACACAAGTATATAACACACTTTTTTTGTTTACCAATTTATTTTCTTACTTATTAAAATTTATGTCTGCTTTTAGTTTTATATATTATAGTCTACATTTTTTTTTATCTTTACATATTTAAGCCATTAAAATTTACTTGTTTTGCGTCTTTGATTTATTTATATATATGTATATACAATTCATTAAATTTTGATTACTAGATCTTGCGTCTTTTATGTTATTAGACCCTTCATTCTTTGTTTCTACATTATAGGAATTTACTTTTCCCATCACATTTCTCTATCACACAGATTGCATGTGTCACAAGTTCATTGAGCAAGTTCAGAATATAGGCCTGTTATCAGCCTCAGCTACTTCGGATGAGTTTTGCTATTTGTTGAAAGCCAAGTATTTTGTATAGTTGCCAATTTTAATCGATCTATTGTTTATGTATTATTATTGGAACTGTTTGACCTGCTTTTAATTTGAGTTTTAGTTGAACTATATTTCTTTTATACTCAAAATTTTTTTTTTCCTCAAAACTTCTTAAAAAAAAACAGGTGCTTACCTTTCTTATGTCGTCCAAATTGTGAATCTCTGGGGAAAGACCACCATGAACACACAGAAACTGTTGATTCATTAGGGCTGCTAATGGCAGACAGTCGAAAGCATCCATGCAAGCGTCATACACACGTTCCGAATATTTTATTTTACCTGCAATCAAGCAGAAAATTTTACATTATATAGGCTTTGTGAAAAATGTTAAACCAAAATGTATATACCTTACTTATTATATCTATTATAAAAACTTTAAAGGCAAAAGCACATTGTGGGAAATCAACTTTTTCCAACTAGACAAACATGCTCAAGACCTTCGCTTCGGAGTCAGGTATGTTACTTGGGCGCCAGGTAAACTCATTGTTTAAACTATTTTCATTCTCATAAACACAATCCACTTGTTACCATATGCAGATTCATAATGGTACGACGTAAGATTAAGAAAAAAATCATCCAACTTCTTGATAAAATAAAACTGAACACAGAATCTCACAATTAATATATTTATTAACTTAAACATGTTTCAACGACAAAGTCGCCATATTCAGTGATGCATGTTCTACAATAATCAAACTATAACTATAGTTACGTTGTTGAAACGTGTTGAGTTAATAAAGGTATTAGTTGCGAGATTCTGTGTTCAAGTTTTATTTCATCAATATAACTTCTCACAAGTCAAGCTCAATATTTACTTACATTTAACTTCTACTTAATCTATATTATTGAAAGCAAATAACATTAATTGTGTATTAACACCACTGTTTACTGCCCAAACATTCAAATAATATTATACATTTACATAAAAAAATGTCACCGAACCATTAGAAAACGTGGAATTCAGTGAAAACATTTGACATTGTTCAATAAAGAATAAATTATATATAATGTTTACAGTCTTAAGTGAAACTTTGTGATCCCTGCACTCAACATATTTATTCTATGACTTTATGGATGGCAACAATGCATTACTCATTTTATATTCATACTAGCTAAAGTACCCGTTCTTCGCACGGGTTAGAAAGGTTCACGGGGCGTAGCCCGAGGGGATTTTAAGGAAGTGAATAGGCCTATAACTTGCATGGGTTAAAGATCTACCTTTGTGTAAAGTTTCAGCCCAGTCGGTTCAGTAGTTTTTGTGTTTACCCGGAACATCAGACACACACACACACACACACACACACACACAGAAACCACCTCTCTTTTATAATATTATAGATATAATGACTATTGAGTAATAACCGGTAGAAAAGTGCAATATTCATTAATTGGGGCAGCATTTATTGTTTTAATATTACCTTTGTGATAGTGTTGCTCTCATTTCATATACATTTTTTAAATTTGGTATACTGCAGCACCAGGTCTTTTAATTTAAATTCAAACGTGTTCTAAATTAATCTTTCCTTGCCTAAGTTCAATGAATATAAATTTGAAAAGAGCAAGTTTAATATGTGTAGTAAGGGGTCCTGAAAGTCCCAACAGTTTTGCCGAAATGATATTAATGAATGAACACGTGACATACTCAATATACCAAACTAACCATCCAATAAATAACAATAACCATAGCATGGTAGTTGATAGAATAAAACTTGAACTTAGAATCTCACACTATTATTTACAACAATTTTGTTGAATCTCTAACAAAACCTTTTATTAATTATAATAACTCATCCTGCATATGAGTTAAGCCTAGCATGTCTAGACATAGACCATTGTTATCAATGTCAACACATTCATCAATAATTATCCATATCACATTTCTGATATGCTGATGATTTGCCTTAATTTATTGAAAATCAAACAAAAACAATAACTTAAAGGCAGACAATTAAAATTGTTTATTAAAGCTAGCATGTTATAATGCTATTATTTATAACATGTGTATTAACATGTTATAAACCCATTATGTTTGTTTTGATTTAAATAGAATTATTAGTCAAAGTATAATCTGTATAGCTTTTTTAATGTAGTTGATTATTGGTAGACATACACAAAATATTAAAAATTACCAAAGCAATTTTTACAAAAACTGCTAACATGTTCTATTTTACTTTAACCTAGAAATTTATTAATTTTCAAATATCTAGGATGGTCAAATTAAACATCACACAAAGAAAAAAAACCGTGGAAAGCAAATGGAAAGAAAATGATACTCCCTAAGAAGTCTGCTAAAATAATAATTCTTAATAGAGTAAGCCATCAGCTATGATCATAGTATTTATTCACTTTATTAGTAGTATCAACAGTTACAAGGGAAAACCTGCATTGATAAAAAAAAAAGGTTGGCTTAAAATTTGATTCAAGCAATCTCAGATGGATGTATTTGCAAATTGTGTTATTAGATTATTTATTACACAAAAGCATGCTACAATCAATGCAAAGTTGTAAAGGCAATTTGTAGTTTGTAGCAAGAACTTGGTTTAAGTTTTTACGAGTAACAGTAAACCGAATTTTCTGATTATGTTGAAATATTGTGATCAAGTATCACTGTAATATTCAAACAGAAACATACAAATATCACTTTACCTACATAGCAGCCAAATCAAGCTACTTATTAATGCCTCTTGTAAGCTACGTTGATATTTTAAAGTAAATAACATTTTCTCTGCAATTCAAAGGATTTATTAATTGTGTTAATCAGTCTTCATCCTTCCAAGGATATTATTCTTTCTTCTTTAATTTAAATTAGTACACTTGTAGAAATCTAGGCTAAGTTAAAATTAAACAAACAGAAAAGTTCAAATACAGAGATATATTTCAAAACCCAGTAGAAGTGCTATAGACCTAGAAGGTATTCTTTAATTTACACAAATAAAACAATATTTGGAAGATAAAATGAGCATTAAAAAGAAATCAAGCACACGAGAAAATTAGTTTAGGTTTGTTATTATTTTTCCTAATTAAAGAATTAATATTTATTATTGTATAGTTGATGTTTGTTTTGATTTACATAAATATTAGTAAAAGCATAATCTTTATAGTTTTGTTAATGTAGTTAATTATTTATAGATGTACACAAAATATTAAAAATTTACCAAGAAAAATATTTTTAAAAACTGGTAAAATGTTCCTATTACTTTAACCAACAAAAGTACTAATTTTAAAATTTCTAAGATAGTAAAATTCAACATCACACAAAGAAAAGGAACCTTGATTATTGTCATTATTAATAATATTTTTTTACTATTTTCATAATTAAATTATTAATAAATATTATTGATGTTTGTTAAATGTGTTAGAACATTTCAACATTACATTGAAGAATTATTGTTTTGGCATCTTTTATTGCCTTTGTGTATACCAGATAAACTATTGAATATGACAATATAAAGAGATGTTGGCACGAAAATTATCTACAAAAACATTTAATTAAGAGCAGTTTGCGAAGCTGTATGGTTGTATTTTAATACACATTACTGCAGGTATTAACAGCTGATTATTTTTCTTTGCATAGAGAAAATATAAACAGCTGTAAGATTTTATCATGTATATGTTATAACTATAAACAACCTAGAATACATAATAGCTAGCAGTAAATTAAATACTGTTAACATTATCATGGTTTACTGGGTGTGCATTTTAATTAAACTGCCAATGCAGATCATAATTAAGTGTTCTTGGTAACTTTAACATCTCAGAAATTCTTAGTACTGAGAAAATATATTTTTAAAAAAATAATCAATCTTGTAATTTTTTTAGGAATAAAATTTATTCATCATCATCATTTAATGATGCATTAAATTTTTAGGAACTAAACCTTTTATGAACAGGAACATTTGATATCATGTATGTACGAACAGTGGACTAAAGCTCAACATATGTTGATTAATTTTTGTGTGATACACAGATGCCTTGGTTTATTTCAATAATCAGTAATAATTTAGGGTTATTTACAAACACAAATTTGACTCGATCAGAATCTGCTTTCATGCTTTAGATTCAAACAAAATATATTGAATGCTAATTGGATAAATATTT
>JAGFPH010000048.1:1059965-1101286 GCA_018207615.1 Philaenus spumarius
GTTTTCCAAAGTACACATCTGTCAAATAGAATACCACAAAGGCATTACATTTTGTATAGTTAACTTTTTTGTACAGGTTTTCCAAAGTACACATCTGTCAAATAGAATACCACAAAGGCATTACATTGTGTATAGTTAACGTTTTTGTACAGGTTTTCCAAAGTACACATCTGTCAAATAGAACACCACAAAGGCCACTATCATTTTGTATAGTTAACTTTTTTGTAAAGGTTTTCCAAAGTACACAATTTTATATCAGTTATGAAAGATTTTAAAGCAATACCAAATTCAGCAATAACATTAATTATTATTGTTAATATTTAAATAATTGTATTGAAAGCAAAGTTTGACAATGGATTATGTTGCCAATGACGTCAAACCATGCTTGCATTCTACAGGAATAAAGTCTGCTCCCTGTTATAGACATAGTCATAGGTTTTTATTTTACAAGTTGCCTTCTAAAAATTTTTTGAAATTTATTAGGCATTTCTAAGATTTTCTTATAATGCTCTGTACTGGTTAAGCATAAGTAAGCCTTTTAAGTAGATTTAGTTGTCTTAAATTGGCTTAGTCACAAAGTTCTTGTGTTACACTGAGCTTAACTTAAGATTACTTTCCGAAATGAGATTAACTTTGATTACCTATTAAATACAAAACATTTTATATTTTGACACACTAAATTGATAGTAATAATGATAAGACAATTTTATAGTAAACTTAAAAGTGCTTTAAAATAAAGAAGCGGTAAAAAAAGTAGTGAACAGCGCGAATATAACTGCAAGCTTCAACTGACTTTTGACTCAGATGTACAGTATATTTGCTTAAAGAGCATTTTCGGGATTTTATAATTACTGTAATATTATTTTTCTTCTTTTCTGTTATTATAGAAAAATAATAGATATATTTGATTACTTTTAATTAGTGTAAGGATAAATCAAGGTAAATTTATATATTTTCCACAAGTTTATTTACATATTTTTTTTAATGACAAAATTTAAAGCAATAAAATGAAAACTAATATTTATAAATTTATCAAACAACTACAAAATTGTGAAAATCCGAGAATGGCTAATTTGATACACCTGATATAAAGTTGTCCTATAAAAACTTAAGTTTTTGTGGTTTAAAACAAATATACTTTTCCTATAAAGAAATAGCACATTTTATTATTAAATAAATGCCACTTCACCTTTGGATATATTATAAAGTTTTAACATCTGCCGTTCAACAGTTTAGTTTACAAAGTTAAAAGTTATAAAAAGTTTTTACTCCAGGTAAACAAGACTACTTGAGTAATAGTTTATCAAATACATGTTGCATACCTGAACTTTCAAGTTTTAAGTAGTTTTTGATGACTATTCAACAAAAATATCTGAACTCAGAAAATGGTTTGGTTGATAGATTCTTTTTATGTAGCCTGTATAAGTTTATATTAAATTATTTGAAACTTGCTCCATGAACATGAAAATATCCACTTATTTTGGGTAATAGGCAAAAATAACTTAAGGGTCGACTCTAGGTGTCGGCCATGTTGGCTGACACTCCATAACACCAATGTTAAATTAAAATCCAAATTTTTCCTTTATTTTTAATCGGAAAATTATAAACCATATGTCATTTTAAAGCTATGGTCAATATTCATGCAAATGGCTTTTTCAAAACTAAATAAAAATATTTTGTTTAATATTTATTAACAATTTAAAATATTGATTTTTAATATTTTTTTATGTTGTCACTATTAATTATAGCAAAATACTACCAAGCCATTCGCATGAAGAATTTCGTCCCCAAGAGTTTGGTATTTTTTAAAAAACGCTTTTTGAACAATTGCGGGTTTTAAATGGATTTAGGCTGAGCAATGTCCGCGTAACCTACCGCCGCTATAGGGAGTCGCAGGTTGCTCTCAACAGTGTCTCTAAACCCCATAAGTAACCAGTTTCACTCAAAAATTGGTTTGAAAAGTTGTGCATTGCGTTTGAAATTTGTTAGATATATATATAAAAAAAACCAGGGATAGCACAAACAAATATTTGTTAACTTTGATCTACGTGCTGAGATGAACTAATTAAAATAATAACAATCAAAATTGATTAACTTGCACATGATTCCCAGCTATTTTCTACTTTTACTGGGCTTTACAATATTTTATTTGATGAAAAGCAGCCACAGTTTATTATCGCTTGAAATCAATTTGTTTACACTAGACAGGCATAAAAGTACTGTAATAGGAATAGTCTTAATGAAATTAAAAACAGGGACCTTAAGCTTTGGAATCATAAGTTCTTCACTAGTCTCATAGACTCAAAGTGAGGTCATTAAGGAAAAAAATACATAAACCACTAAGAGTACCGTAACACCAGCCTTCCAGAAAATGTTACTATAATTTTAATAGATTATACATTCGTGGTAAGGACCAATGAAAGGAGATAATGGTTTCCAAGCAAAGTATTGTTGACAACACAATTTACATGACTTTTTACAAAGATTCTGCATTAGTTTACCATTAAAGTAAGCGAGTACTTCTAACACCATTGTTTTTGTTTTGTTTTTCATTTAGCAATACTAATTTCCAAATAGAGGGATTCACGAAAAAATAAATTGTATTATTCACTCAACTAAATAACTTTTTTTTTTATATGATTCCCGAAAAATCATTTTATATAATATTACTACAGCAATCTTTTGAAAAAGAAGAAGTATATACATGGAACACTATATAGTCATAAAGACACAAGAGTTTCGCTGAAATAATTTAAAACATGATTGAAAATCAATATGGAAGTCATAAATACGTATTTATACTGTTTCTGATTATTGCCTTCATCTCCGTTCAGACAGTATCATAAAACTGGAACATAAAATGTTTCAAATAATTTTTTGACGCTGAAACTATAAAACTCTGAAGTTTTAGCACTCAACACTTTTTTAAAGAAATTGAGTTGTACGCCGAGACTTTGGTGTAAATTTTATGGACAGGTACATAATATACTATGCTTACTTACTACCATCATCACAGCTTTTACTGAAAAATAGAATAACTTAGCTTCAAAACAAAATAAATAAAGCTCTAGCTAGAAGTAATTTTTTCTTAAAGTGTTTCATAAGCTTGATGAGGAAGGACATTTCCCCGACACTTTGTATTATTTTTGTTACATTGGATGAAATGTAGAAAAAATACTGAAAACAAAAAGTGGAAGAAGGATAACCCATTTTAATATTAATTTAGGTTTTGTTATATATATAAATGAGTAGTCCAAGTTTAAACAGCCAAGGAACATAGAATTAAGCAATTTACATAAACAATGGTAATTAAAATTATAAAATGAAGCATTTAAGATTGATTTGTGTAAAATTCCCTAGAGATAACAATGAATTTACAGTGGCACCTCTTTTAAGACACCATTATTGATATTTTGTCTGGACCACTAAAGGTGTGTATGCAGTATTAGAAGTGTTAAATCAATTAAAGAAAGTCCTACCACTGACCTAAAAATAAAGACTAATGAGAAACTTTCACAGATTTTGTTTCATTCATATGATTCAACAAATATGCAGTTAAATTTCCCCAGAAAAAAAAGATAATACTAAGGAAAAATAATTCAAAATAATTACTAAGGGGAAAGAAAGTTTCTTATATTATAAACAAATATTTCAGCAACTTTTGAAGAAATAAGGAACCTAAACAGTATAATTGATTTATATAATATTATGACGTCAACAATAATACAAAGGACAGAATTTTTCATAACAATGGTGTCAATCTCGACCAAGTTTTGTCAACAATCAATAGTTTAATATTTGATGCATGTCAACCAACCAAGGTATGTAGTTTTATTGGTTTTAAAAGCTAGAGTATTTATAAGGCATTATTAAAAAGGTTTGCTTCTATTGAACATTACGCGTAGAATATATATACTCAATGTTTGTGTTTTTGTGTAATGTTTGACGACTTCGCAAGGGGGATAAGTGTCTCATGATGGAGTAAATCTCCGAAACGCGTCATAAAAGATAGAAGAAAGTCACGTGACGGAAATAAAATAAATAATTAAGCTTAAGCTACGTTGGATACCAAAGAAACATGAATCTTAAAATATTTAAAATAAAGAAATAAGTTAGTAATAGTTCAAAACTATTAAAAAACTTTACAATAAAACTAAATTTGTTTAAGTACAGATACCTGTGCGTAAGCTGGCACTTGAGCAAAACTGGCGGGTATAGATAAACCAGTTCCAAAACGGTGTGTGAAAATGTTTTTTCCCTCCACTTCCCTCCTTTAGCCACACCCCCGGCCCACCGCACCAGAGCGAGGTCAAGTGCCAGCTTAGCGGTATCTATACATGGAATGAATCCCAAAAATGCAATACAATTTTGGTATGAAAGAGGTATTTATCAAAATTCAGTTTGGAAATGACGAATTTGTAGCACAGTATAAAAACATCTTGATTTTATTTATATTGTTCAGAATCAAGGAGAAATATTTTGTAAATTATATTTCTATGTAATTAAGGAGACAAATCAAGTTAAATATCTAAAGCCATTGTAGATATTGCCAGATATTTTGGGGATGACCGTGAAATACTACCCAACTTGAAAACATTTACAGATCCTTTTACTGGAAAGGAAACATGAGGCATAAAAGTTTTGGCAAAACATGGTGTTTTAGTTAACCATTTACAAATTAATATTTAGTTTATACCCTGCACTCTTGCCTTGTAAGCTGTTTCTAGGCCATCTCCCAAGATATCTCGTGCCACCTATACCTCCTCTCTCATATGAAGTTGCTAAGCACACACATTTTTATTACTACAACAATATCTCTGAAACATTAAGTGTGAAATCACATTGTTGATACTACATTTTATTTTCTACTTCAGACATACAAAGTTAATCCCAACTAGACAAACATCCAGGTCTTGACCCGGACTTAAACCGTCCAGGGGATCTTGAGCTTCAGAATCAGGTTGCTTAAATATATTGTACGCTACTTGTTATTAAGAAACAGAGTTATAGTTTGACTATTGTAGCTCGTGCATCACTGAAGATGGCGACTTTGTCGTTGAAACGCGTTTAAGTTAATAAACGTATTAGGTGTGAGATTTTGTGTTCTAAGTTTATTCTGTCAAATAAAGAAACTGGTTAACTCATACTTAATGTAGTATATATTTTACAATACAGTCAGTATAAAAGACTGAAAGGCATTCAAGTAATGGGTTCTCCTCCATTTTGCTAAATATTACTTGCCTAAGTTAAAATTTTTTGCAGAAAATATTTGAACTACGGTTTTAGTGTCTGTATTACATGCATTTTAGCCTAGCGGGGAAGAGGAAATGCTAGAAGTCCACTCCCCACGAGTGCTGCTACAATTCCCCTCTCCCGATTAAATGTTAACTCTGCCAAGTAATAGTTTTAGAATATTGTTCATATTTATGTACATTCAGTATCATTCAAAATTACAATGAAAAGATATTTTAAAATCAGAGTTGGTTGAAACTGTTGCTCTGTTAATTATGAAGTATGTAAACATTTATGAAAATTCTGAATTTTCAGAGATGAACTCTGCGAAATACACAAGAGCCACTTGTTTGTTTAGCTTGATATCAAGACCTATTAACTAAAGTAAATAATAATACATCATTTGATCATACATTAAAAATGGCTTTGTAAATTCATTTCAATGTGAAAAAAATATTAGAAATACAAAAATAATATTTTAGCAAACTTATTTCTACAAGTAAACAGATTACATGAATTCTCCATGTATATAAAACACAACAGTGACTACATATAAGCTTTAAAAGCATTTGTTGTTAAATTCAAAAAAGAACTTAAAAGGTTGTAAAATAGATCAAGAAGGTTCTCAACTTTGTTCATATGAGTTAAACAAAATAAATAGTCGAAAAAATCAGTTTCTTTAAGCTCAAAATATACTTCATTGGAAATATAATTTACTTACATTACTTTGGGTAGTTTTACTTTTAATTTAGAAGTTTACAAATCATATATGTTATTAAGATATTAAACGCAACATACGTTTTGGGTTTTGTTTGAATTTTATAATTTTAGTTTCTTTTATACAATTCTAATGGAAATTTTAATACAAAATCTTGTGACTGATAACCACTGGATCTTTGTTGATAGTGGTTGCACTAAATAATAACTTGCATTCTAACAATAGTTCATGTCACAGTTTATAGTTAAAGGAGGGAACTAAATATTCAGCCTGTAAATCAGTCTGTTAGTAACCTACACACAGGGTAGACTCGCTTGTTTGCCCTCTCATTTAGTTCAGTTATAAGAGAGGTTCTCAGGTTGTTTTACTTTAATAAACATTTTCAAGTGAAACAGTCGTTACATCACCTTATTCGAAGAACCTTCTAACCCACAACCCAAACTGACAACGCCTGTACAACCCCAAGTGGACGAATTTTAAATCATTTTTGGTGGGAAATAGTTCCAAATGCCAAGTAGTTTAAATGCTTCATAAATATGCCAAATGATAAGCTTAATGTACAAATCCGAGCATGTGACCCTAATTTATTGCAGAAAGTGTATTTTAAAGAGCACTATTAATTTTACGACGTGTTGAAAGCATTTGGATATTGTCCAATATGTACAATTTTCATAACAAATGTCAAGGGTAAAGGCTCAGAGAAAAACACGTTGTTAAACTTTTGTTCTTGGGAAATGTTTAAAGTTGAAATCCTTTGAATTCAAGCTATTTTTCCAACTAAAAGCAACTGCATGTGGCTGCATACACTGTGGTACAAACAACTTTGAACAATGTGGGACACCAGTTCTAGGACTATTTTAACGTTGGTTATAAAATAAGATTCTTTAGTCTTTCTTTTTTTTTAAAGAATGTGTGGTAACTCTGTAAAGATAGCCTACATTAAATAAATATTTGTTATGTATTAATGTACAGACCCATTCATTGAACGAGACTTGACTATTATTACATACATGCTAATAGTATTATTGTTTAACTTTGTGCTAATTACTTAACCTAGCAGTATTTATAAAAAATATCTCCCAAATAATTTAGATTTACCAGAGTAATAAAGACTTGTCAGTTTTCTTTAGGCCTAAGATGGTATTTCTTTCTGAGATCAAAATATATACATTGCAGAAAGAACTCTTTATACACCATTAAACTAAATCATGTGCTGGTTTTATTTTGTGTCAAATAGTAAATTAATCTTGTTTTTACACATAAGTAATACATTCTATCCAAAATACATAGAATTATTTTGCTCACAATTGACCAAGTTGAGTGGGAGTGAGTGCAGGGGTTTGTGTACTCGTATCTCTTTGATATTATATTCCTGAATATGAAAAGGAAAAAATTGTATGTTATGGAATCATGTAAACAAATTGAATTGTTAATGACCAAGAAACAACAAATCATTAAATATTTTTTTATAATAATTTCCAAAGTACCAAATTTTACGATATAATTAATAAATTTCAAAATGATCAATGGACAACCAAACAGTTATCAATGTTCCAAATTGTAAATCATTTTAATGAAATCAATTTTGAATTTAAAAAAAGTAAATGTACTTATTATTCTTGTAAGGGTTTACTTTGTTTTCTTGTAGCAGCTTTTATTAATTATCTCTGAAGATTGTTTATGATATTCTGCTTTTACATACAATTGTTTTATTCTGCTGTTTATATTAGTTCTACTTTTTTTCAAGCATATTATTTTTTGGTGCAATAATAGCGAAATGCTTCACAATTTAGTAAATAATAATGTAATTGACAGGTATAGTACTTGTACAGTTCTCAGAAGTGAAGTAAAATATGTTACAATATGGTAGCAAAGACAAAGACCAACCGAGGATGGTAAACAGATCTTGACGAAACAGTTATTTTAGGGGTGTGAAGTTTATTATAGTGTTTCCACTTTTAGAAAAAAAAAATAACAAAAACAACTAATTTACAAATAATAACAAAAATAAATACCTAGCCTAAATAAATTTATAAACTCACCTCTATACTAAAATATCCTCTATCTACGTAATCGCCTAGGAAGAGGTACTTTGTGGTTGCAGGTGGACCACCCACTTCAAATAGTTTCATCAAATCGTAGAATTGTCCATGAATATCACCACACACTGAAACAAATAAATTAATTCCAACTAAATTAACATGGTTTCCATCCCACTAATAATATCACTTTAAGCTTTTAACAATTATTATACATAAATATTCCATGCACAATTATTGACAAATGTAGTGGATTGGTATGGAATAAGATTTGATTCTATGTCAGTGATGGTTCGTGACTATATACCGGGTGTTAGGAAAGTCTGGAAACGGTTTAATATTTCGTATATAAGGAAAATTTGAAGGTAGATAAATTGAGGAACCTACTCTATGTAAAAATACAATTTTATTAAGATTTCAACAAATTTATCCGCCATCTGGTATCAGCCATTTTGAATGTAACTTTTAGTTTTTTTAAATGAGAAGTTGGTCATGTGATACATCTTTTCGATGTAGAATTTTGAGAGAAAACCAACGGTGAAATTTGCACATCTATATTTTTAACCGATTAAAAATGGCGGCCAAAAAACAACGAAATCGTGTTTTCCAATTTTGTCTCATTTTGCTGCACTATTATAATTATTTTATATTTATCATTGTTCTTTTTGGATTAAGAATTAAATAACCTTTCAAACGATATGCCACACAACGGTATTTGGTTGAAACACTCGAAATCAATTTTGAAAAAATCAAAATGGCTGTAACTCAAAAATTTGAAATACTGTACTCCCAAATATCGTAGTGTGACATATCGTTTGAAAGCTTATTTAATTTTAAAACCAAAAGGAATAATAATAAATATTTTTTTAAATAGCACAGCAAAATGGGGCAAAATTGGAAAACACGATTTCGTTGTTTTTTTGGCCGCCATTTTTAATCGGTTAAAGATATGGATGTGCAAACTTCACCGTTGGTTGTCTCTCAAAATTCTACATCGAAAGTATGTACTATCACATGACCACCTTCACATTAAAAAAAAACAAAGTTACATTCATAATGGCGGATACAAGATACATTTTTTTGAAATATTAATAAAATAGTATTTTTACATAGAGTAGGTTCCCCAATCACATCTACCAAATTTTTCTTATATACGAAATATTAAACCGTCTCCAGACTTTCCGAACACCCGGTATATTGGAGGGGTTAAACCCATGCTTATACGAAAATATCTTTCAAAAGATAAAATGATGAAATTTAAGTAGCTGATTTGTCAGATTTTTTAGTCAGTAAACAGCAAATAATACTTACAAAAGCTTTTATAATATTTTATAAATTGTGTAGGAAAAAGCAACTTATACTTTTGATCCCAGTAAATTTTACAAGCTATGGATGTCAAACACCATGGTGAATAGGGTTTAGAGAAGATGTTCTTTGTATAGTAAAACTATTAAAAATTTCAATGAAGGTTAACTTTCACAGTGCTATACATTTCATGGTAATAAATTAGTAAAGAATATAAGTAGTAATAAGGAACAATATTAAAAGTTTATTGCACATGTCCAAATGTGATTCTCATAGCCAATGGAACATAATCAAATTCTTTTCTTGTATGTAAACAATGAAGTAAACAAAATGTAAATTGTGTGCTTAAGACCACACGGGAGAAGTGTAAACTTTTTAACACAACTTATGAAATGAGGAAACACCATGTCCATTTCAGAAGTATTACCAATTAAACTATTGAAGTGAAATTTGGCACAGTTAAAGTTTAAATGATGAAGAAGTGCAGTAAACTAATATTTGTATATAATAATGCATAAGAAATACATAAAATTAAACACACAAAACAATTTTAGGTTAGGCCTAGACTGATGAAAAACACATGTTTCTTGAACGTATTTACATTCATTACCATAGCAACCAATAAATTAAAACAACAGATAAAACAGTTGATTCGAATGTATAATCTTTAATAATTATCGGTTAGGCCTAGACTGATGAACCAACACATGTTTCTTGAATGTATTTGCATTCATTACCATAGCAACCAATTGAATAAAATTACAGATAAACAGTTGATTCAGATGTCCAGCTTAATAACACAATACAATTTTAATTTTGGCCTAGACTGAATTAACGGCTGTTTTCGGATGTTCATTATCATAGCAACAAATTTACAACCAATTTATTTTTTAGGTTAGGTTTACAAAATATTATAGGTACACAAAACCAATGAAGGCTTGCGTTAAGGTAATAATTTTATAAAAAAGTTTCCCTTGCTGTTTGTTTATGTAGACATTATTTTACAAATAATGTTTGAAATGGACATTGTGCTTCCTGTTTTCGTTAGTCGTGTTAAACACTTCTCCCGAGTGGTCTTAACCACACCATTTACATTTAAAAAAAATGTTAACACAATTTACGAAATGAGGAAGCACAATGTCCATTTCAGAGGTATTACCAAGTAAACTATTTTAACACAACTTACGAAATGAGGAAGCGCAATGTCCATTTCAGAGGTATTAACAAGTAAACTATATACTCTGCTATAAATATACACGTGTACTATATATCATAGAGGTAACGGAATAGAGCATTCAGAAAATGCGTGACGGAAAAATCCGATTCACCGCCAGCAATGTTTAGATGAGGTGCTCCTATAGAAGTTTACGCTTCAATAACAAATGTGTAAGATGTGTCAACAAGGATGCATGAAAATGTAAATAAGTGTAATAGCTTTAGTTTTGTGTTGACAGAGAGAATAGGGAACTAATTTTGTTTTTTTGTAATATGGGTAGGCCGCCTATATCCAACATAGACTGGTCCTATAGAAGTAACTATATTCAACAAAATCGTAAAAAGTAAAAAACATAAAACAAAAATAATGTTACACAATGTTTGTGATATAAAATTAATATTGTATTGTTTACTGATCATATAACCAATGAATACTTAAATATATAACTTCTTGAACGGATGGGTTTAAAGGAAAAAGTGCTAAAAAGTAAAGAAATCTTTTAATGGAAAAATAATAATGTACGGTAACCAATTTGAATTACCACTTGTAAATGTGTCCCGTATCAAATGGTGCCCACTACTGTATGTATCTAATTATAAAAAAAATTTTAATGGTGCAGATTATCAACACTAAGTAATATTGTTCCAAAACCACCAGAGACTGGTAAACTAAACCAGATTACCAAGCGTATCATATTTTAATACGAAGTTAATGTTTATCACTGTTTAGAATCACATTGGGAGGTCATTGGCTTGTATACACAAGTATTGATTGGGGACTCATTGTAATTGAGCGTAGGCCTCAGCGAGGTTACACATTCCCTCCTATTGTTCAGCTGGTTATAACTGTATTAACACAAGATGTGATCAATTCCCTCAATAAATTATCCAAACTATAATGTGATTACAGTTATTTCTCTCGCAGAACAGTTAATCACACTCCTGAAATTTGAACAAATGTTTTGTCTTTAAGATTTTGAATCATTTTTACCATATTCTGGATCATTACCCACAGGTTTAATTTCGGGGCATTATAATTTGTTACTTATTTAAAAGAAAACGTGAATGATGTTTTCATTAATTAAACATGTACTACTTTGAATTATATTTACAAAAACCTGATTTGGATTCTGAAACAAATAATGTGAATATTGCTAGTTTTATTGTTGTTTAGCCTATTTGGTGATTGTCGTACATTTAATATAATCATAAATACTCCAAGTATTACCGGACTACAAAAAAGTTTGAAACTTCTAAACTAATACATTAAGTAAAAGGCATTTAGGTAATAAATATCCAACAAAAACATCCATGACAGCATTTTTCCATCTAACATGATTTTTAGTAAATTTGTTTTAAGTACAGTACGATTTTTTTAACCGTGCCCTCGGCTCGGCTAGTGCGCGGTGGGCCAGCGGTGTAGCGGGGA
Organism: Philaenus spumarius; assembly: GCA_018207615.1. Classification (NCBI taxonomy): domain Eukaryota; kingdom Metazoa; phylum Arthropoda; class Insecta; order Hemiptera; family Aphrophoridae; genus Philaenus; species Philaenus spumarius. Next base: position 1,071,904 of record JAGFPH010000048.1, read on the forward strand.
GGGATTGTAAATTCAGTTCCACAAACTTCGAATAAACAAAAATGATTGAATAATTATTCGAATAAAATTTTTGAAATAAAAACTACTTGAATGAGTCATAGACTACTTGTCTCTTGTTCGAGTATTCGAATAATAATACTGTGGTGTGGTTAAGGTAAATGCCAGACACCAATTAGGTCTACTTCCCCCAGGCAGGAAGTTTTCCCCGGAAACGCACACATTATACCGCTGTACCGAACAAACCGTTCGTCAAACGAAAAAATGTTTCAAACAAAATATTTAATTTGGACCTTTATCTAAAACTTTCTCGCGAACACTTTGTCTCTGACCAACAAATAAAAAACTTTCCAGCGGTTTGAAAATTTCATGTCATTATTAAAGTATATTGTTGTAATATTGATTTTTTAAATATGAAATAGGGTGTGTAATTGTTTTTCTTTTACATCATATGAATCTTATGGTTCTTATCTGCGTATCCGTGAAAGTTTCATAATTTTACAACGCTGCTAAGTGTATTAAATGACGGTGTTATTGAAGCTCGGTTTTCGCTGTTTCACGCCGCTCGGCTAGAGTAGACAGAGCGATTTCTAACGTTATCATTCAGGTTAGTACAATCGTGGCCGAGGGCACGGTTAAAAAAATCGTACTGTACAGTTGCTAAACAGTAAACAGATAGACATAATAAATTATGTTGAAGAGACAATTATTCAATAAAAAGATCTACAAGAAATCAGAGTATGTCTATAGATTAGAGTTAGCTTTCCGTAGGGAACATCAATACAAAACATATCGAGTAAGCCTAGTGACTTGGATGGAGGCATGGATTGTGGTGTGCTAGCGATAAAAAAATAAATAAATAAAAATAACTAATTTACTAACATAAACTGTATTAACTTAATTTAATAATTATTAACACTTTAAGAAAGACTATCATAATATGATTCAATTTATTCACTTCTAAGAAAGAAGAAGATTCTGGATCTATTTACTAACATAAACTGCATTAACTTAATTTAATAATTATTAACACTTAAAGAAAGATTATCATAATATGATTCAATTTATTCACTTCTAAGAAAGAAGAAGATTCTGGATCTATTTACTAACATAAACTGTATTAACTTAATTTAATAATTGTTAACACTTTAAGAAAGACTATCATAATATGATTCAATTTATTCACTTCTATGAAAGAAGATGATTCTGGATCTTACCTCCAGATTTATTTTAAGAAATAATAATACATCTTGATGAAAGTTTAGAGAATTTTAAAATACTTTTCCCCTTAAATCCGTTTGGGAGTAGTGACCGTTCAAGATTTAGTTAAAAAATAATCAGCAAAACGCCTAACCAGTTAGATTTACGGAAAAAATCTTAAGAATAAATAAACGGTATCAGTTAACTGACACAAACTTTCTCCCAACTTACTGTAGTCAAAATAATATTGTTTTTAATCATTTTATTTACTACTTTTTAGAACAAAACAAAAAAATAATATTCTACCTACGTTAATCGTATAAAAAAATTATTGTCCTAGGCGGGATTCGATCGCGCGACCTTTAAATTACTGACCGTGCTCGCTACCGTGGTGCTACCCCGTGCGGCCGCCGCCGCGATGCTAGATTGACAACTTGTTTATTTTTAAACATTTCCCCATAATTATAAAACGCCGAAGTTTTGATAAAAGCGGGTGGTGTCATTTTGTTTGGCATCTTAAGCACTATATATACTGAAAATTTGATCAAAATCGTTAGAGCCGTTTTTGAGAAATTTGCAATTTTGTCGTTTTTTATGGGTTGTTAGGGGTAAATTACCCTTAGAAATAAAAAATTCCAAAAAATGAAAAAAACGCCTGGAAATATTAGGGTTTAGTACCTACATACCAAATTTCATGAAAATCGGACCAATAGTGTCCTCTCTGGTCGTGTATACATACAGACAGACTGACAGACAGACACCACTCTAAAAACACTTTTTTCGGTTCAGAGAGCACCAGAACAAAAAATTTCACTAAAAATATTTTTGGGTTCAGGGAGCACCAACACAGATAATTGCACTAAACAATTTTTTTTGGTCCTGGGAGCACCAAAACAGATAATTCAACTGAAAATTCAAATTCGAACATTTTTACGAAAACAATACTTTATCCATATACTACGTATAGGGTGGAGAAAGTAAAAAGTGCCAAAACATTCTGCATATCATAAAAATACATAATTGTTGCAAAATTGATGCAATACAAAATATTTATATAAGTTGATTGCTAGTCTCTGGTATTTCAAAACTTCATATTAAAAAAAACAGATTCACGCGATACAAAGTGAATAATATATACATAAAAAAATACATAAAGGTAAAATTGATAATCTCATATTTTTTTGAAAACAATTAAAAATGTTAATATAATTTTTCCACAGTAGAGTCAGTTTTTACTTCAACCAGATTATATTTAATAACAAGATGTAAAAAGGAAAATATAAGTAATAAATGAAAAAATATGTTATTGATATAATACAGTCATAAGTATACATATTTTAAAATTCTGCCCTCATCCCCTTAAGCAAGAATATTTATAGAATTTACGAGCAGATCTGAAAATGATGGCTAGTTCGCCAAAACCAGTTATCAGTGTTTACCTTAAACGAATTGATGAATAGATAAAACAAAGTATTTTATAATTACATTAATATAGTTGTTATAGACAATCCTGGTGGCTATTACTAAAATGTTTAAAGAATATAGGATTTGATTCATTGGCAAACTACACAATTTAAGGCCCTGTATGTAATGACGACTTCCTCTTAAAAATAGTAGGTGAACCCTTTCTTCCCACAACCATATAGGGCTCAAAATACCATACAGAATTTTTCCAGACTACGAATTTTTTAATGGGTATTCATTATTATCTTCATAAAAACAATATTACGCTTTTTATAGAACTTAGGGAATTATTTTTTGGAAGAAAGTTTTTTAGAAATACAACCGCTTAATTAGTCCTTAAAAAAATACTGTTAATTTCAGTTGATTCTTCTGTTATTTTATAGGTTTTGAGATAGTTGAAGTAAAGTATTTAGAATTGTCTTCATTTTGAAAATATATGAAATTAAACCTTTCTTTATTACACTTGTAAAACCTACCGTAAAATATGTATATATATATATATATATATATATATATATATATGTATTAAATCTGAATTTAATGGCACTTTATTACAACCAAATATATTTATATTAATCTAAAACACCTCTAGAAGTAAAATTGAAATTTTCTACACATATTTATCTTTTTATTGTGCTTTTAGAAGAAGAATCTGTGTATTATACTCAAAAGATTTAAAAAAAGATTGGGCATGATTATTTTATAAAATGGACATCTGGCATATTACCAAGAAAGGGAATAAAGTAATTCAAAATTAACTTAACCTAATAGTCGAAATATAAAACTTAATGAATTGCAATTTCACTAACTGTAAAATTAGTCTTAGTTAGGAAAGTTAGGAACAACAAAACTTTAAAATTATGCTGAAGTTTCAAGTAGTCATAATTTGATACTAACCAAAAGTTTACAGAAAATAATATCAATTAAATTACCAAAACTAATAAATAGTTCTTTAGTAATTCTTTGGTTCAGTATCAAGTTGGTTAAATATAAAACCATACTAGTATATAAATATTCACAATATTAACTGTAAATATTTTAAAAGTAGCAATACGATAGGAACAAAATAAAAACTGTAACTTAATTTTGAGAAAAGAAAACTTCCTTAAGTAGCCTATCTAATTTGTTACAATTTATACAGTTAGACAGTATTTGATATGTACATTTACAGACTAAAAAATACTTTTTAGATATTTTAAAACTTTAAAGTACATAACGTGCAAAAGTTTAAAATGTTTAAAAGGGGTTCTTTAATAGTATGAACGAAAAATGGCAATGTATTGAGGACCCGTAAATGTCAAAAATCTAAATTTTCACAACAATACAATTTATTATCAAGAAATTATTTTTATGCTGAAGTGAAAATAATTGCTAGGAAATGTAGGCCCCTAAAATATAATAATCTAAAGTCGTAACTTTAAAAATAAGTTTTCTTAACTGCTCTCAACTTTTTAAATAAGTTTTTTTTAAAGTTAGGTAGCTAATTTGAAACATTTCCCGTAATATCGGCTCCCTAATTAGTTACAAAGAAAGCAATCCTTACCACAATCAAAACATTCAAGGTAGCAGCGTATTCACTTTCATCAGAGCATAAAGTTAAAACCCTACTTTATTGTTAGCGTAAAATTATCGCCTCACGACGACCGCACAAATAAATAAATATCCCATACTGAGTGTCGAAATGAGTATTTAAATGATCTAATGTTCTATCAGATGAACTATAAACCTAGGCTTCAGACAAATTGAAATTACATAAAACACGATATTCGGTGACATTTTACGTGATTTGCAAGAATGTTTGCTAAAATGTTGGATATACGATGCTGTTCATATACAATCAAACGTACACCTTCGATGTTCCGGGTAAAACCAGACAACCGAGTATAGATTAGATGATAATTGTTGAGGAGTAATATTGCAACCCCCATTACGAGATGCTATATGTTACAGCGAACATGTTACGCGAATACAATAGAAATCGGGGTTCTGGTAAAGCCCGGTATACACTTGCGAACATTTCACTGTAATATGTTACTGTAACTTGTTGCAGTGAAATGTTTATGGGATTTTTGATTTGTTTCGCTGCGCGCGACCGTGTTCGCTGGATGTTACAGGAATCAGTTGAGCTGAAACCAGTGTCAAAGATGGATGCATCGAGATTAAAAATTGCTGCTGCGGCATATGTTTATATTCATTTATCGACAGTGAAGGAGAGGAAGAAGAGTAATCGACGAAGATGGTGGGAACTAGCCTTATACAAGAAGAGAAGAGATTACGGTGCACAAAGAGAGTCCCATAACAGAGCCTTCTCTCTATACTTTTCTATAAGATGTAGCGTTTTCTGCTCACTCTAAAATTCTGCCATTTTACAAAACACTGCCTACAATACACTTCACAAACTACTACAGTAAAACACAGTGCAATAACCTACGCCCTACTTGGCTTAATGCTCCGAACGAACTGGCAAGTCGGAAATACCCTTGGAGAGGGTAGAAGATGTTACAAGTTGCAACATGAATCTCGTCCAGTTTACGTGTAACGCCGCCGCGAACATTCCTTTGTTGCGCAGTCATTTACCGACTCTGGGTGGAACATGGTCTGCCGCGAACATCGTAACAAATTTGTTACATGAAGACGTTACAGGGCTCCGTACACACGGCCGAACATGTTACGCGTAACTGTTACGTTACGGGCAAATGTTCGCAAGTGTGTACCCGGCTTTAGAAATCGGTGTTCTGGAAAAGTGTTTATGTAGTGGCCAGTGTGACATCTTTGTTGTCAACAGCTGAGTCGTAAACAACCAAGTATTGAGTTACATTCGTGAGGCGATATGAAATTTAGTTGGTCCCGTAGGACTAGAACCACAAATAAATATCGAAAGATCCTGTAGTCACAAAAACTGCTCGGCGGTAAATGCATTTACCAACTTTAATTTGTAATTAGTCATCAAGAGCTCGTGATTGCTGTTCGTTTGCTTTTACTAACAATCAAATATGCGCCCGCACTAAAATAAAATCTTCATTTGTAATTAAATGTTCAAATTTTGGTTAAATCGGGAAATAGTCATACATTAAAAATAATTAAGACATTTGTATTCTTGAAAGCAAGCCATACAACATTACAATAGAATAAGCAACACCTGTGATGCAGCAAAACCTTAAGTCATATAACAAAATATTTAACAGTAAACTGAATGGTACAGACAGTTTTACATTTTAAAATATTCATTTCAATACTAATATTAATTGTCTGCCACACACCAAGAAACTGGTATTTCATTGAAACATAAAAAAGGCGGAATCGAAACATATTTTTAGCGAATAAATGCGTTGGGTCACGCCAAAGTAAATAATTGTCGTTCGTAAATATAACCTTCAACTGCCTTTATATTACATCAATTTTCGAAATATGACAGTGTAATTTATTTGAGAAAATAAAACCCCAGCAAAAACCTGAGTGTTTATACTTTTGGTTTTATGAAGCTGGAAACATGTGAATAGTTATCGGTTGACCTCACGTTTGCGTAGTTCACAGCTTTTAGCAATAAACCAGAGCACGCAAAGGGCGTTAACTTTACACGAACCCGTATAAATGTTTGTTGTGTGCAATTAAACACATTTTATCGATAACTAGGTCGAGTCGCTTCTTCAATAAATATTAATAAAGGAAAGTGTTTTTATATAAGTAGTAACAGTAGGCTATCTTTACTTTATAATGACTTTCACTTGTGACAAAAGCAGTTTTTTCTTTTTACTATTACAGGGCTTTTTAAATAAAAAAGAACTGTAGTATGTTAGATGTGGAAAAATAAAAAATTTTGCTACTCATTTTAGAACACATACATTTATACACGCATACATAGAAAATTCAAATTCCGTAAAATAATCTTTATTTCTGCACTTTCTTTTTATAATAAACGAACTTGGTTAATCATTAGTAGCAAGAGAAAACTACCGACGAGTTATCATAGCTTCAAGGGGTCTCCCGAATTCGAACCAGGATCCTTAAGCTTTGGAGTTAGAAACGCTAAGCTCTCAGCAATAAAGTCTGATCACTTATTGTATTAATATGAAGGTGACGGGTGGACATTTGAGTAATAAAACAGTTCGCCTAAATTTTGGTGAAGAGGATGATAGGAAAGATGCTGTCGTGAGTGGATTTTTGGATTGAATTCTTGACTGGCCGCGCTTGCACTTGTTAAGCTTTGCAATCGTCATTGCTTGATCACTAATATTGTAATCCGTAACTAAAGCCTCTCAATTTTAGGATTGTATGGCCGGGGCCGTCGGTAGCTTGGGATCACCACACCTTGATAACAGCAGCATCGGTATCAAATGGATAGTAATGGAAACAAGTCTAGCATTAACAAGTGTAGTGGTTTTATTTGGTTAAAGACAGAGCATTTACTCTGAAAGGTAAGTAAACACATTCTTTCAATAAAACCTTTGAACAGCCGCCATTTTGTACAGGATCAATCTTTTTGAGTGCAATTTGCGGTATTAAACATTGCTAGACAAGCCCTTTAACATGATCTACATATTGACCTAAGCTCCTATTTAAGTTTTCCTTCTGACTCCTTGCGGAACGTCACCATGATTTGACAGAAAGCTGATAGTTCCTTCAAAAAGTCGATTTTTAGGTGTAGTGATGATGTACTAAATCTTATTGCTTTATCTGTAATCGTTCAGAAAATATTAAACCAGTGCGGGACTTTTTGTACATCCCAATTGTTATTAATGGTAAAAGGAAAAAATCTCTTACTAACATTGACGATAAAAAAAGCAAATTAAAAATAAAGGGGAAACAAGTTTTAGAGGACCAAATTAATAAAGGGAATTAGCTTGTCCACTTGATGGGTTACAGAGTATTATGAATGCATTTTTTATACATCAAATGTGAGAAGTAATTTTATAAATCTTACAAGTTCATCGTTCGGCATAGGCCTACATATTTCAAATGTTATAGTGCAACATTTAGCTTTGGAACACGAATAAAGGGTTATTAAGGCCTTGATATTCTATGCGAGTTCGATTTTAAATGAGTATAGATAAATCAAAACATTGTCTTATTAAATTCTAAATGTTCATGCAACTTTTCCGCAAAACCGAATTTGTTGGACTAGCTATGGAGGTACGGATAGAAAAATGTAACGTTCCATTTTTATGTTATTGAGTTGAAATTTAAAAAATACTCGTGGGAAGCAATTTTTTATTTTCTATGGAATTTATTTTATGAAATAATAACGACTTGTGGAGAAGCTTTTACCTTCTATTCAGAGCCTGACAAATCCGCTCAATATTGAAAATATTTTATTACGTACACGACCCAGTAAGTCGGACGACATGCGGTATTATCCTACATATCCAGGGAGTTCATCCCGTTCGGAAATTTCATTTTATAAGCCCACCTGAGTGCACCCCCACTCAGTAAGTTGACATATACCATACAGTACGGAAGGAAAAAGTATTACTATGGAATTAAACATTGAATACAAGCTCGTAATAAAACTACGCTAAAGAAGTTTATTTTTTGGTATTACATTTGGGTTGCAGTTGGCAGATAATAATGATCCCTGGTAAGTACTAGTATACCATACACTACTAATTTGATCAAGTCAATTAGAAGTCTAAAATTGCGTAGAGCGTGACCAACACATTCACAAATTTAATTGAGAGAAACAAGTTGAAAATAGTCTTATAATTTAATGAACGTATATGTCCACTAAAACATTACTTACTACAGAATTTTGAATATGGTTGGTGACTTATTTCTTAAAACGTCGTTTTCTTGGTATGGGATGTTTTCGAAAACTATAAAGCATTTCATTCATTCAAACTCACCTATGTTTTAGTTTTTCTTGAACTTTATGCAAAAAAAAAAGGAAGATTCTACCAAAGTTTAATCTGAAGTTTTATAATTTTAATTGTTCGGCCAACCTGATAAGTTTGTACTATTCTTTAAAATTTTGAAAGGCGGGAACTTAATGTGTTCATAGCACTTTAAATATCAAACGAGTTTGTTAAAAAGTAATTCCAAATGATGACTAACAAAATATCAAAGTAATTCACAATTTATACTATACCAAAGAACCTATGCTCTACAACTACACAACTGTTAGGTGAACAAGAAAGCAATTGAGTTATAATGACGTTAGAATTTATAAGTACTTAAAAAATCATGTAATGTCATAGTTTATTGTAATATTAATTTTCACGATTAACTACGTCAATGCTACAAGTAAAAAAATAAATGTTGTATAATTATTGTAAAAAATAACATATTGCTTCGTAAAGATCTCAGTTTATTGCTGAACGATCAGGTAGAATTCCTTAGAAATTCATTTTTGCAACTTTTGCCTAGGCTCTTTTATCAGATACTCCTTCCCTACCCTTCTATATAAATTTAATTCTGTAAGCCAAGGAACGATTTATAACTTTTAAATATTTTCTTTAGCTTGTGTTAAACGTTTTCGTAAACGCAGCACCTGGCGAAACACAAGACTCGATAAACAATTGTTTAATTTCGCTAAATACTGTGTTTGTTCTGAATAATTTCAAAAACGAACGTTGCAAATTACCCTAACAAGCCGAACACCTTAATCCTTTTCAATTGCAATAAGCAGGCAATACTCCACTAGTTAATGTCCATCATACTCTCCGACTTTAAGTGACATTGGATAAGGATAATGCAATTCCCATCACGATTACTGTCCCTTTTACTGCTCTACTTTAAGTAAACTGCAGCAGTCGATATTTTCTTTATATTTGTAATTCATGTCATCACCAAGTTAAATAGATTTGCAGTTGGACGACCAAGACAAGATCACAGCTAATAACATTAAATAAAGTAAAATGCAAATGTACGTCTAAATAATTTTCGAAATAGATTACACTGAGCGCGGAATATCTAGAGCTGTGGCCTACGTCACTTGCAACAGCGCGCAGCTTGCTAGTAGCCTTGCCACAAACATCGTTCTACCACTAACTTACTTTGGTAGTACTGTAGTATGGTAGCTAGTATACAGTAGTATTGTCTTTTTTAATGTAAAACCACATTTGATCCTTGTCGGAACTATTTTTATGAGAAATGTATTGATTTACTCAGCGACACCTACGTGACAAATGTCTTCATGTCAGGTTAGTTAAAGCCCCCATTCACGAGTCGTCCAACGGGCCAAATGACCCCGAGCCAAGCCAAAATCTCACCGTGTGTGGGAAAACCGTAGGGTGGACGGATGGACTCAAGGAACCAATTGGATTTTCAATCGATCCAAAATCCATGGAGCCAAGCCATCGAGCCATTCTGTGGCTCAACCGTGTGTGCTGAATTCCCAAGCCAAGTGGCACGAATACACTCATTGGACTCACCGTGTGTGTGCCATCCCCAGTCCAAATCAACGGCAGTCTTGTTTGGTATCTCAACCTGTCACTGTCTGTGCCTAATTTACTGTTTTATAAAATAATTTCACGTTTCATTTTAATAAATTTTTGCTATAATTATTTTTTGTTATAATTATGGGTACTACCGGACGTGATTTTGTTTTAGAGTTTATTAAAAAAATATAGAAGTCATGAATGCCTTTGGCTGATTACTAACGAAGACTATCATGATACAACTAAAAGAAATGCAGCTCTTGATGATTTAGTTGCATTATTTCGTACTAAAGATAGTGATGTGAATAGAGAAACTGTACTGAAAAATAAACACAAATGAAAATACAAATAGCGACTGGAATGAACTGACTGGCTCTAGGCTGGATCGTGTATGGGGGGCCTTTATGGACTCAAGCTAAATGGACTCAAGCCATTTGGAAGCATCGTGTATGGGGGCCTTAAAGGCTGCGCATGCGCTGAAGCTCCCCGGCCCACCCTGTAAACTGTTCAAGTTTTAACGGTTGCCACAGCTCAAGATATTCCGCGCGCAGTGTACAAATGTTTAAAGAAGAGGTGACTCTAATTAATATGGAAGAAAATTACATCAATGGTCATGCTACTACTCGTATCATCACATTTAATCGCTAATAATAATCTTTTATAACGACTTAAAATGAGGAAACTTTGTGTTAGTCTGACAAACATTTTGTAATGCAAAAAGATGATTTAACATTCGTAAAATCAAGTGAATGAAAAGACCAAGAAAAGAATAACGTGTACAATCAGAATACTCCACGAAAAAACTTGTATATCTGAAAACTCGCAATTAAAATTTATTAAAACTAAAAATATTACTGATATTTCGGATTTTAATGAAAAGCTAAATCATAAAACCATCGACACCAAAGAAACTCGTATCACCAAAATATTTTAATAGTTTACGCCAAGCCTACAAATTGCAAATTGGGGAAGACAAATAAGTTTAGATCTGCACGGCAGGCAAAAAAATTAATAATCAACTCAAAAGGCCATGCAAGGCAGGATAATTGTAAAAGTACGACGTGCAGCGTTGAACTGCCGTAATCAATAAACAACAAGGTGGAAAGCAATGCTCAATTAATCAGCGGTGCTTTCGCACTTTCAGCGTCGGCAGTCAAGGAACAACCCTCTTTATAAGATCCGAGCCAGTTTTATTACCAAAAGTTCTAATGCCATTAATTGGGACAAGAGCGTACCAAAGATGGCCAGGATCACAAATTAATTGTAAGACACACTTCATGAAACAATCAAATAATCTTGCACCATTAGTTCCCAAATCATTTACTACTTTCTTTTATATTGACAGGCAGTATGTAAAACTATCCTCTATAATTGTGGGCGGTATAATCAAAGACAAGAAGACTACTTCCCCTTTATCAATCAGAAACGATGTGGAGAAAACTCCATCGAAATAAGGAGAAACTTTGCCGAAATAAGTAAAAACTAGTCGCGCTCCCGGATTTACAAACAATAAAATGTACAACTTAAAATACAATCTAACAGCAAATATTAGAATAAGACAAAGTGGAATGCAGAGTTTTAAGTAACGAACGTTGGCAATTGTATAAAAAGACGAGTCGAGTTGAACTGTCGCAATCAATAACCGAAGTGCAAGCAGCCCATCCATCAGCCAACCTCTTACACTCTCTATAACATTTCTTGTTCCAGTTTAGTTTTTCATAAATTGCACAGTATAGTTTTCACTTTGTGAGTAATGTACAGAAATCACAGTAATTATTTCTATTAACGAGACTTTCGTTTTATGTAATCTAAAATTATCTATCTATCTGTTAGTCCAACTATAAAGGTGTTTTCTTGTAAAACAAACCTACAGCGAGATGTTTAAAGGGTTCGTTATTAGGGTAAATTCAAGTTGCGCTAATTGGCGTAAACATTTCACTTAGCAGTTTACTGAATACCTCCAAATCATTCTTTAAGCATAACGCTAAGTGCAATGTTTGCAACACAATAACTATTTAAATATAAATTTTAAAGAAACAATGTAGGTAATATTACGTTTAATAAATGAAAGAGAACGCACAGGTTTTTTTTAACTAGGTCAACTTGAGGATACGCTAAGGGACGTCCACTTAACCAATCTTTTGCAATTTGGACCCTGTTTTCGTTCTGCAGATTAAACTATATGTATTTTATTTGTATTAAGTTGTTAATCAAAATGAACTCTGAGCGCGTTACAAGTAAAAGAACAACAAATTCAAGATGTAACGTTCATCAGTTCAAAACGTGGAGCGTTTTATCGAATGTAATGTTGCCAAAGTAACAGAAAGTAATTATAGTCCAGTCAACGAATGGTTCTAGGTGGAAAGTCATAAGGCGGAATAACTGACTTCAGAACTTTGTTCGGACGCTAGTTATGAGGAGGGGAGGGACGTAAGTCCCGGTTTTTTGGTTTTCGCTTATAATTCGAAAATGGTTGATCCTACAAAACAAGTAAGTCCCGGTTTTTTTGGTTTTCGCTTATAATTCGAAAATGGTTGAAACTACAAAACAAATTTACTTTGGCTCGCATTAGAATGCCAAAGTTATTGAAATCTTACGAAAATTCTAAAAATTTCACCTCCACTTTTTATGACTATTCTCGACGTTTTCGATGGCTCTGAACACGATAAAGCAATAAAAGAAATTTGTGTCCGAGTGTGTATATGTATGCCGGTGGGCACGATAATATTTACACTCACAGACGTCGTAGAAAACTTCTGGTGATGACAAAATCTTGGTAATTTTACTGCGAAGAGTTAAAAACCTTTTGAGCTTTCTAGCGTGACAGCAACGTGATGTGTGTGACAAAAACGTCATATTTTTGAGTATTTAAAAAAATCACGAGCCGAAGACCCGAAAAAGTGTTCCATCTTTTCATCTTGTCTTATATGAAAATTAAAGCTGACAAAACTCGTTACAAAAGTATTCTATGAAGTTTGTTAGTATCTTTAATAGTTTCTGAGAAAGTTAATTTGTTAAAAATTAATTTTACCCTACGTTTTTCGATAAACTTCGCCTCTGGAATTCTTTACCGTCCATTTGAGAGACATTATTGTTAAGGACATGAAAAGTTTAAGGGTTCATTCTTCTAAACATGGGGTTCTTTGTTAAACCATTTTATTCACTAAATCAGCTTTAATAATTAATGTAAATAATTGTCTACTCGGATAAGTTTAAATAAAATATTGCACATTTCTTTACCAAAAGGTTATAAATTTATCCACAAAAGACAGCTCATGCTAGACTAAAAGGGACCCGCTTGGTTGCCAACAAGGCGAATGCATAAAAGATGACAAATTGTCACGCAAATCCAATTTGCTGAGATTGAGGGCCAATATTTCCACCCATAGGTTGTAACAATAAAATCTACTTTTTACCGACACATTTGCATACTCAAATAGAATTTATGAGAAGCTACAACTAGATATTCACGATACCCTTTGGTGTAGCTAATTAGAAAGCACGTTAACTGGTTAGTTCACTGAGCAGTCTGGAATGGCGAACTAATAATAAACGTCAAGTTTCAGGCAAGACACTTTAATGAGAAAGTATATTAAAAAATACTCAAAGGAAATATGACGAGTAATAAACAGTAAACCTCAAAACAAAAACCTTGATTGTTGCATTCACTTCACACAAACTTGTGATGGGTTTTGGCAAAGCGTCATACTTTGGTCTATTTGCATCTTGGCACAATGAGTTCGTGTATGCACCAAATAATGCACTAAACTGTCAAATCATATTTTCAATTTATTTTCTGAAACACTTGCGATTCGTTAATTCTTTCGCGATTTTCTAGTTGCTAAAGGAAAGAAAACCACATGGAATGCAAAATAAACGCATTTTTTTACCAAACAAAATTGAGAATCCCTCTTTTTATTAATTGTACAAATGAAACTAAAAATATTAAAATTTCGTTTGATTAGAAAGTAGCATTGATTGAACAAAAGTAATAACCTTATATAACATATGTTACCACGAATAAACTTATATAAATATCATTTTCAACTACAACATTACATCTGCACTACGGAATGACTTGAACTGTTCTAGAATCTCCGTCCTTTTCACACGCATTAAAGTTTTAATGATAAACACAAACTACATTTATTGTTAAGATTTAACTCAAAATACAAAATGTATTTTAATAAGGATCTATGACTGTTAAAGCAATGTTAATAAATATTTACATCAAACAGTAATATAATAAAGATTATTTTTAGCTAATTAATAAAGCTTTATAGGTTTGAGGTGTTAGGCCAGTCGGTAGAGGTAAATTTAGACCAAAAGTTCCAGTAATTTTCAATACGGCTGAATTTTTTTGTATAAGTACATTAAAATATGTAGATTAACATAAAAAAAGTTTCCCAGTCTATCGATTTCCCAAAGTCGAAAAAAAATCGATTATCATTTTTTTTCGATTATCCTTAATATTTTGAGCTGGGATGAAGATAGAGGAAAATAAAAAATACCATCGTGTAGGGGAGGTATTTTTCAACAAAAAAGGTTATATGTATTTATTTCGTCCGAGCAATGGTTTGTCTGGAAAAAATTCGATAATGCAGGTATGTATTTTGCATCAGGGGAAATCACTAAAAGGGGACATCTTATTCATATATTAAGAGTTTTCTCATTCTAAATCGGCCGAATTTTAATATATCGAATTGAAACTTGACATAGGAGTTAAAATATATATTTTAAACATTTATGCTGAGTCTCAGCTTGTTATCTTGAAAAGTACCCCATCTAGAGCCACTTGACTTATTAATGGGTTTCTCGATTTTAGGAGTACCGGACCCACCAATTCATTTTAAACAGCTCCAGTTTAGAAAATTTTCAAAATATCAACCTGAAAGTTTTTTTACAAGTTAAATATATAGATTCAAACAAGATCAAGGAGTATAAACCTTTTTTATTATTTACTTTTCAAAGCACAAGTAACTTAAAAAAGTATAATTTTAGACCTTTTTAGATTTTTCATCAAAACGCTTGAGTTAATCGGCTGCAGATTAGTCAATTTTTTAAATATAGTTTTTAAAATAAGTATAGCAAAAAACTATTGTGTTTTTAACTTCTGTACCAATTTTTAAATCGATATGTTCAAAAATGTCGAAAATAGAGTCGTTGAATCCAAAGGTGTTATAGTTAAAACGAGATAGGTAAAACAGAAGACCATTTTCAAGCGCCTCGTTTTTAAAAATAACATGAAAAAACTCGTTCATACTTACTAAGAATATTTATACTGGTGTACTCAACTTGTAAAACAAATTTTATGTTGATATTCCAAAAATTGACGAAACAGGAATAAATTGAAAATAGTTCGTGAGTCCGGTACTCCTAAAATCGATAATCGAAATCGACTCCTAGATCGGGTCATTTTCAAGATAACAAGCTGAGACTAAGCATAAATGTTTAAAATATATATTTTAACTCCTATGTCAAGTTTCAATTCGATATATTAAAATTCGGCCGATTTAGAATGAGCCAACGCTTCATATATGAATAAGATGTCCCCTTTTAGTGATTTCCCCGGCTGCAAAATACATACCTGCATTATCGAATTTTTTCCAGACAAACCATTGCTCGGACGAAATAAATATTTACGACCTTTTTTGTTGAAAAATACCTCCCCTACACGGTGGTATTTTTTATTTTTATCTATCTTCATCCCAGCTCGAAATATTACGGATAATCGAAAAAAAAAATGATAATCGATTTTTTTTCGACTTTGGGAAATCGATAGACTGTTAAACTTTTTTTATGTTAATCTATATACTTTAATGTACTTATAAAAAAAAATTTGCCGTATTGCAAATTACTGGTAGTTGAAACCTATACCGACTGGGCTATGTCATCGAATTAATACTATGAATGTGGAATATTCTCGAGTTTTCAATTATTAGCAAAAACTAATGCATATTATGCTACTAAAGAATATGTACGCCTATTAACCTCTGCACATCTAATATTAAATATACCATAGCTACAATTACGAGTAGGCCTACGACACAGATAACAATCATGAAATGAACATCTCAGTTCTATACTTCTTCCCAGACTACCCGAAGCAAATAAAAATTAAATTACACTCGAAATAGGTGATAGAATAAAATTAATATGATCTCAACAGGTATAAAATAGTATTGACAAGCTGAAGTCACAAGTCAAAAATCCCAACCAGATTGGTCCAAAATCTCAGTTCTATACTTCTTCTCAGACTCCCCTAAGCAAATAAAAACTAAATTACACTCGAAATAGTTGACAGAATAAAATTAATATGATCTCAACAGGTATAAAATAGTGTTGACAAGCTGAAGTCACAAGTCAATAATCCCAACCAGATTGGTCCAAAATCTCAGTTCTATACTTCTTCCCAGACTACCCGAAGCAAATAAAAATTAAATTACACTCGAAATAGTTGTCAGAATAAAATTAATATGATCTCAACAGGTATAAAATAGTGTTGACAAGCTGAAGTCACAAGTCAATAATCCCAACCAGATTGGTCCAAAATCACAAATCTATACTTCTTCTCAGACTCGCCTAAGCAAATAAAAACTTAATTAAACTCGAAATAGTTGACAGAATAAAAAAAAATTGGCCTCGACAGGTATAAAATAGTGTTGACAAGCTGAAGTCATAAGTCAATAATCCCAATCAGATTGGTTCAAAATCTCAGTTCTATACTTCTTCTCAGACTCGCCTAAGCAAATAAAAACTTAATTAAACTCGAAATAGTTGACAGAAAAAAAAATTGGCCTCGACAGGTATAAAATAGTGTTGACAAGCTGAAGTCATAAGTCAATAATCCCAATCAGATTGGTCCAAAATCTCAGTTCTATACTTCTTCTCAGACTCGCCTAAGCAAATAAAAACTTAATTAAACTCGAAATAGTTGACAGAAAAAAAAATTGGCCTCGACAGGTATAAAATAGTGTTGGCAAGCTGAAGTCAAGTCAATAATCCCAACCAGATTGGTCCAAAAACTCATTTCTATACTTCTTCTTAAACTCCCCTAAGCAAATAAAAATTAAATTACACTCGAAATAGGTGACGGAATAAAATAATTTGGCCTCACCAGGTGAAATAGTTGACGGAATAAAATAATTTGGCATCAGCAGGTATAAAATCCTGTTGTCAAGTTGAAGTCAATAATCCCAACCAGATTGGTAATTCGACCTCGTGTATCCGGTATTTAAGAACCAATAAAACAACACACGACTTTGTAAATAGAATCAGTAAAAACAGAAGTAACCAAACGGTTTATCTTTCCTGCCGTGTGCGTGCATTCGTCTAAGTTTTGTTCGCAATGATTTATTACATCTCCCAGAGACATAACCTCTCTCGCCATATTTGTTTACAGTACGTCACGCGAACCTCAACGCTAACAACTCTTGTCGTTGCAAACAAAGGTAATTCCGATCTTACCGTGTTAGTTGTAAAGCTTAACCCTTGACCTTACAACCCTATTTCGATCATTAAGTGTTGTTCATGTTTTATGTTCACGCCAAGTGCAAATAAGACGTTTTTTGTAACGACTAAATGTTTAAAGGCTGTTGTTAGTAATTTAATTACACAAAGATTATGTCAAATCAAAACGAAACTAACGCTGTTAGTCAATTTATCTCTAATGAATACATTAAGTAATGATTAAACTAGTAGTTCTGTGAACAGTAGACTTCGCTCGTTGAAATAACAAATGTGGTTTTGAGCTCAGGTTAAAAATAGTGTGCCAGTAAGGAAGTAAGTACAAGGTTTAGCCAGTGAAACATTATTTTGTAATTCCCACGATTCCGGGATTTCTAGTTCTCGTTTCTTTTCTTTTCTTGAGCTTTAACTGCTAAAGATTTTCTTTTAGAGGCATTGTGTTTTATTTAGGTTAATAATGCGTAAGATAGCTAAAAATATCGCGTTATAGAGGGACAACATAGAATTAAATATTTACATACTTAAATAACTAAAACTTAACAATGTATTTACAGTTCCATAACTCCCCTATCATATTCCAATATTAGAAATAATGAAAACAAACGATGTTAAACGTCGTGATAGTGATCTCAACCCATGTATCAATACTTCCCACGGTGTCCAACGGTCATTTTTGTATTATCGTCGAGAGGTTTCATTTGTTTCATCTCATTTTTTAATTCAAATAAAGCTAAGTCATATACTTTTATGAAATTTACAATGATAATTTACAAGTATACAGTTTAATTCTTTGATTTATTCTCTACACTTTCTTATTATTATATGTAATTTTTGAGCAAAGGATATATTCAAAAAAAGCTACAAAAAAGCTATGGAACACTTTTGAAGTCGTTTGGAATAAACGTATAAAAACATGGTTGAAATACAAAAACTTGTACGATTTTTAACACATTTGAAGTTTACGGCCATTTTGTGAGCTTACCGTTAGAGATACGGAAAAAATCAAGAATACAATTTTGTTGAAAATCAAATTTGCTAGTAGCAAAATGTTGTTAGTTTTAAAATTCGACTTACGGTTAAGCCACAAACTGGCTTTGAAAAAAGCTTACACTGAGAGAAACGGTGCGGCCGCCATTTTTATTTTATTTAAGGGGTTAAAATTAAAAATGGAAAACCCCTTATATATACATCGCTCGGCCTAGGAATAAGGAACATTCATGCAAAAAATCATTAAAATCGGTCCAGGCGTTTGGCCGTAATCGTGAGACACACACACAGACGAAATGCCGAACGGTCGAGTTAAAACGGAGACCTCGCTTTGCTCGGTCAATTACAAATTCGCGCTTGGACATTTAAGAATTATTAAGTAACAATGTCAACTGCTTTTCAGCAAACAGGTACAATTTGACTAAATCAGATAATTATAAATTTAAAAAAACCCGAACTGTTGAACAGATTTTCTTGAATCATAGATCTCTCGATCAAGTCACTAAAAAAAAATCGGTTCATCCGTTTGGGATCTACAATGCCACAGACACACACATTAAACTCACCCCTCTGTTTGCGTCAAGGTTTAAAAATACATCCACTACGGATTTTTGTCACTCTACAGGAATATGATGTAAGTGTTTAAAATAATTTGCAGGCTCCATATCCAGTTTATATTGAGACTATAATAATATTGTTTATGGTGGTTTGAGGTTACTGAACACGAATATGAAATCAATATTTCTAAATTCAAATCGTACAATTGACAGCCCCAATTATAATATACCAAAATGAACAGAAACAGAATATGTTTCTTACTTAAGTGTTTTTGGGAGTCGCTGAACAAAAATCTGATATCAAATTTTAAAAATTCATAAGAGGTTTAAATTGATTTAAGAGATGTATATAATTTCTATTCAATACAGTGTATTTGTGCCAGCATAGATTCTAATGTCAAAATAGTTGTTAAAATATTTTTTTTAACTCGTTCCCGAGTAAGGTATTATATGACTGCAAGGATTAAAAAAAAGGTAATTCTAAAAGAAATATAACTTCATAGGCTTTACGCATTACTTTTGAACATCAACTCAAACTTTGAGTAAAAATGTTTGTTTCGACTATAAACAATGTGTATTTTTTTACAAATATACATTTATTATTTTTACTCGATTTTGGATAAGTCAGACGAATAAAATACTTTATTTCTCTCTGTCTCGTCAAAAAATGTTCTTAATTTGTGGGTTTAAAGGTTAGTTTTCCTAAAGGGTTTGCTCCAGTAAACGAGAAAGCAACCGGCGACGGCAGCGCTTCTCTCTATAGCCGTATCTAAACAATGCAATTTCTTGAAAATGAGCGCTTTGACATGGCCTCATTTCAAACCATTTTATAAATCCATCTTTTGTAATTGAGTGCTGAAAAAACCTGAATATTCTTTATACAATTGCGGATCCGGCTTGCGATTCACTTTTAGTTATACATTTTTTTGTGTAAAGAAAAAAGTTCAAACTTGATACTTGAAAATTTTCAACTACGTGGCAAATGAAAATGATTTCAAAAAATGTGAAACGCAAAACGGATGCGTATGTGACTGTGGTTAAAATGAGACCTTGTAAAAATTTTATGATAAAAAATAAACGAAATAAATGTTTTTAAATTTAACATTGTTCTTACGGGATAAAAATCCAAGATGGCCGCCACTGCAGACCCTTAAATGCACAGAGCACCAAACACAAGATTTATTCTGGTATAAAATAAAATGAGAGTTATTGTTTGTCTACCATAAATTATTTACGCTTAGAACTATTAAGATAACTTACCACAATTTTTCTGATAGTCAATATACATATACAGATAGACTATAAATGTATCGGAGGTAATGCTTTACATCTGTCGGCTTGTACATGTCTACCTTAAATGACATGATGTCAATTTGCAGAGGTTCTTTATTCTGCAGATATGCCGCATTCTATTTGGCTCGGTTCCGTATCGCCTAAGCAAAAGTTTTAATTTGATGACTTACTCTAAACTTCTTAGAATCAACTTTTACAGATTTAAACAAGAATTCCGATCCGTTCGGAGTAACTGGAGAAGTTTAAATGCAAAGAAGGACATTCTTAGAGCATAAACGGTCGATTGTAGCTTTAATGGTATAGTTGGCGACATTCCAGTTTGCTGATTAAAGCGCATTCCTATCAGTCGTACTACTTTAGGCATACTGTACTTTATTTTAATAGCTACAATTTCATTTGCATTTAACTATCTTAAACTGTTCTAAATTCATTTGTTATTATTACCCTAGGCTCTTTTCTTTAAGTTAAATTCCACTAAGAAGGTTTATACATTGAAATTAGGAACGTGTTTTCAAATATCCTAATACTGACGGATTAACATTCCATTGATGAATATTTATTGGTAATTTTTAATCCAAGTTGCACATCAAGCCATTAAACCAAAAATTAGCAGCACACTAAGTGTTCTAAGAAATTGTATTATAATTTAAATAAGCGACAATAAAACCTAATACTGACGGATTAGTGTTTCATTGTTATTCTTAAGTCAAACGATATTAAACAAACAAAATATGACAATCTTTTTTGTTTGTGGCGAAGATGCTGGAGCAAGTTAGATGGATCCATTCAAATATGATATAAAACATATATATATATTCAACTCATACTTTTTTAATTGATACAACTATTTGTAAATGACACCATGATAAACTTAACTGCTTTTCAAATTTGATAAAAGCAGCTAGTTTTGAAAATAACGTTATCTTTGCACACTCACACACATAGAGAAAATAGAGAAATGTAGAAACATATCTGAAATATTTAATTAACACTTAAAACAATACAAGTACTAATAGCTAAAAAGGATTTTCTAATTCATTAATGTTTTACTTAGTAAAACACAAGCGTTTCAGAAGAAGTAGTTAAAAATTATGTTTTTGACTTAATTGCTTTGTAAATTAGTAATAATAAGCAAAATATTATTTCTTACATGAGTTAGTTAAAAACATCCTTATATATTATTTCTCAAATGTGTTTTTGTCGTTAAGCGATATCTTCCCTAATTCTTCATCAAAATTAATTACAGAAACATAATTTTAAAGGTTATGTTCCCCTCTATTGACAAAAAATAGACATACAGCTTAAAATGCATGTTTTCGTTACAAAAATTTATTTAAAAACTTTTATATTATACTTCATATGGTTCCTAATGAAAGGCGCAATATATTAACAAACTGTTTAACTAATATGACAGCTGTTAGATTGTTTACATTCTATATGCAAGTGTAATCTATCACGCAAATCATCAAATTAAATCAACGAAAAGCGTTAAACACTTTTATAAACTGTTATTTATAAACACACGTAAATAGGTGAACGTAATTAAATGCACTAGCTGACCCTTGCGAAGCATTCGCATTCTAACTTACTAACAGTGTTTTATTAATGTAAATCCATGTTAAAGATAAATAATTTTTTTTATTGTTATTATATATTTTTAAACAAGTTACCAACTTGCAGAAGGTAAAGAACAATAAATAGGTGTATTCACAATGCTGTTTATAACCACGCTTACAATTAATTAAAAATAGCAATGTAGTGGCGTAACGGCAGCTCTCCAGCTGGGTATTGTTATTATCAGTGTTGCCAACACCAGGCAAATATCCCTACAACTTACTTGATCTTACATCACTGTAACTTTCGGATTCTGTATTATTTTTGTTGTTGTTTTTTTTTCGTATAATTGTATTTTGTATATTTTTCCGGTGTAGCGGTTAAGGAAAGCTTTAAAATGATGCCTCAATCATGTAATTTAATAATGTATTAAGAAAGTTATGGCGTACCGACAAAAAAATGGCCTTGAGAAATAATATATGTGATTAAATCAGGTAATTGTAGGCCTACTCCTAACATGGAAATATTCGCACGGGTCAGCTAGTAATTCCTTATTATTTAAGAGTAAATTGAAAACAAAATAATATAATCACTTATTTGTATAAATAATTTCACAACATACAATTATTTAGTTTTTAACACTATTTGTTTGTTACAAAGTCAGACATTTGATAGTAGTCTGTAGCTTCAACAATTTGATAACGAAAAGAATGGGAATAATTGTACTAATTATAATTTTTACAAATATTTTTCTGTGTGTTTCTTCAACAAGTTTTAGCGATTATTTCATATAAAACTGCTTTCATGTTTCAATATCTTTGTTAATGCAATTAACACTAATTTGTTACGTAACGTACACACAATGCATATTTTGACAGGTATTTAGTTTGCGGGACTTTGAGAGATGGATCTGTTGCTTTCCTAGATGTTGTTCAAGTTAAGCACGTAACATTGAAACGCATTCTTGTTTGAGGTTAGTCGACGTATAACCTTATAACCGTCTAGATTTAAGTGATCTGACATAACTTTGGTGCTTCTTGCCTAAAACACCTTCTTGATTCCATTAACGGTACGGTACAACCCTCAAAGTATTATCTTAATACATTCCTCGGTTCACTCCATTTCGCTAGAATAATTTAATATATGCATTAACCAAAGCACTAAGTTATCCATTACACTAAGTCTACATATCCTTGCCTTAGAAACTGACAAAGTCTGATTGATCAAGTCTGCCAAAGTTTATTCCTTGTATTTTACACTCTTCACAGCAACTCGTATATGCAATATGGAGATAGATTTATTCTCAAACTATAAAAAATAATAAACACGTTTTAATCCTTATTCAATTCTCTAGCTAAAAATTACACTAATTACATTTTTCCGTCATGTGCCATTTTCTCCAAAACTATAATGCAGCTTACTCTAGCAGCCATATATTAACTTGTACACACAAATTAGAAACAGATGCACAATTATTTGATAAAGTTTAACGACGGATGATATTATAATAATAAGTATTTTAAAAAGTACTCGTTATTATTTACCAAATGCGTTGTAATCCAGTCAATATGTACTAAAAATCAGGGGTCGCTGGAAAAAAATCGGAACTTTCTGAAACTTTGGGGTGTTGTTTGTGACCAACCAGTAGTGATAAATCCAAAGATCGCCCTGATTAACCCATTGCAAATTTTAGGGGGGCCAATTTTACCTCTCCCCCCAAACCCCCCGAACAACTCGCCCGCCATAGTAGACGTCTACCGGACAATTTATATGTGTTATGTGTCGTGAGTTGTATGTTGTTGTGTTTTTGTAATGTGAACTGTTAATTTATTTATTGAATAATCTGATGATGAAACATAGGTTTTGAAACGCGTCATTATAAAAAACGCAGACGAAGTCACAAGACGGAAACAATAAGGTAAAAATATTATCATATTAGTGACTTGGATACTCATACAATGCTTTTACTATTTATTTATTATAGGTTATATGGGGTATTGTAACTACAGTATTATTTATTTAACAATTGAAAGAACGTTTAATTCACTTTTTATACCTGTTTATAACGTTAGAGGTAGGGGGGGGGGGGGGGGGGGGTTTTTTTATGGAATGATTTTCAATGCCTCTTTACATTCTGCAATATGCGAGCTTAAATAGTGATGATGGTCCGGGAGGGGGGGTTCGGGGGTGAGGTTTGAGGGGGAGGGTTATGGGGGAAGGGTTCATGTAACATTGCACTATGTATAAAAGAACCATAATGTAATCCAATATTATTTAAAATGCAAGGTACTTAGCAAAAACCAGCGTTATCTGGAGTTTTTGCCATTTTGGTACATTTTGGAACCTCTATATCTCGGTAAGTATGAAGTCAAAATATAAGTTTGAGTAGTGCAAATTATAGGAAATTCAATACACTACAGAATTGAATAGAGTAGTTAAAGTCGTAGGACGCAAGAAAAAAATGTTATCGCCCAAAAACTGAAAAATGCCCGAAACAATTTTGGTTTTTGGAACATGTCGTCTTAAACTAAACGACATGGAGTTACAAGACGGACTTAAGGTAAATAATTAGTATTAATTGTAATATTGGTAGAAATTATTACAAAACATCTATTATACCGGGTGAATCTGACCACCAATAAGCAAAATAAGTTTCCCAGGCGCCATTTTGAAACGGTTAAACATAAAGTAAAACTTTAAATAAAAAAAATGTTTGTTGTTGAAATACATTTTCAATGATGTGCTTCACTATTAGGAGTTTTTAAGTTTAATATTTTTTTTCAAAATTGTAGGTATTTTTAAAATTTGAAAGTTTTTGAGTAAGGGAACTTAAGAACATTTTTGGAAAAGGTATCTTCTCATAGATCTACGTTAAAAATTTGGTTTATGTAGGCTATGTTATGTGGTAACAATAAAACTAACTGAAAAACACTACTTTTAAGACGTTTTGTAATTGGTGTTTTTTTACACGTCAAACCGTTTAAAAAAGTTAGGGGTATACAGTTTTAAAAACAACCAAACATAGCGAAGATATTTTTGTACGGAAACGTTTTGAACCAATGAAAACGCTTTTAACACTAATAAAACATTGTTTTGACAAACAAATAACTTTTTAAAATCAACAAATACGGTTTTTGTTACTTTTTTAGAATCCGGAAATCATCATAAAATATAGACCTCTAACTTTTAAAAGGTTAGTCGTACAACAACAAAAAAACACCAAAACACAGGGTGCTCCATGAGAAATTCAAAAGTTGATCGCCTCAAGCTACGCGCACACTGCATCGACCGGTACGGCAAAAGCAACAATTTTAAGAAGGTGCGACACTGCACCGACCGGTACGACCGATGACATATTTTACATAGTGCTACCATGTCACTAACTATGGTTGAAATACAACTTTATAAGTAACTATGGGAGACCCCTGCGTGCTCCGCACGCCAACCCCCAATGGAACCTTCTAAAAACATATGTTATGTTTTATTTATAATAAAGGTGTAGGAATAATAATAACCTCAAAACTAAGATGGCAAATAATGTTAAATGTTCAAATTAAATTATTTCTTATATTTTATAACAGCAGTTATAATAAAGGTTAAAAGAACCAGCAAGGCTCAGGTCTACATTTTAAAACCCTAACCTAAAAGCTAGAAACACAAAAATAATTGCTTCAAATTTTGAAATCAGCTGTTAATGGAAATATTGGAGCAAACAGCTATATTATCTGTTATTTTATTAAATTGGTTGCTATGGTAATACATGTAAATACAAATGTTAGTTCATCATTCTAGGCCTAACCTAAGAATTTTTCCCGACTAATTTTACAAATATTGAAATAAAAAAAGGTTTTTATCGAAATGAATTATAGCCTATGTTACTCAGGGATAGTATAGCTTTTTATTAGTAAAACTATTTTTTTAATCGGTTCAGTAGTGCCAGAGGCCTACATACAAACAAACAAACTTTACCTCTTTATAATATTAGTATAGATAAACATAGTTTGAGGTTATGAAATCCTACTAAATTGATAACAACATTGGTAAAGAAAAAACTTTCCGGATTGCTTCATGATACCCCCGATTTCCTCCCAGCAGTTGTCGCTTCTTGAGTTATTAAAATAGTCCGGATGCCTCATATTATGTACCTCTGGATAATTTTATACCAAAGAAATAAGTACACCTACATACATCTTGTCACCAAAGTAATCAAAACTCAAATTGCTAATATACACTCAAATGGTGTATACTACGCGCACCTCCATAAAGAAACATGCATTTGACTTTTATAAAAATCCCTGTCGTACCGGTCGATCGTACGTCTCGCTAACACCGACCAGTACGGCACGCCGCGGATTGTCCAAAAGTTCTTTCACTCCGACTTTTTTCAAAACTGCGAAAGTGGCGAATTGTCCGTTGACGGTCGGTCGTATCGGTCGGTGTACAGTACGCGCACCTCCATAAAGAAACATGCATTTGACTTTTATAAAAATCCCGGTCGTACTGGTGCGCGTAGTAGCTCTATTGGATAACTTCGGCCATGAACAAATATTTTAACTACATATTTTGTAATTTTTACAAAAACAAGGGAAGGATCAATAAGCTTGCTGTCAGATTTATAGTTTACAAGATACCAATGGTGGCTCATTTAAAAAAGACATCCTGTATACTGAACATGTTAATTTCATTAATATTTTAGTTTATTTATATAGTATAGTAGTTATAAGGGAAATTACTAATACTGTTTGAAGTGAAATTTGTACTTTAACAATAGTTATGTTCCACTCCCATTGTTTAAGATATCATTTTTGTCCATCTTTGCACTGCTAGTTTAAAATAATAGCAATACAATTAAGTTTTTGCAATTTCCTTCCCACCCTAATGTTGACTAATATGAATAACAACTTTGAAAATATTGCGCTAGGGTGTCATAACCGCGACAGTCAATAATAATTTCCCTTCAGATTTGAAACTTATAAGCGTAATTGCACCACAATAATCTCGACCAAAAATCCAGGTAACGAAATTAACCAGCACTATTCCTTAAAATATAGGTAGGTGTTGCTACCTTTACATAATACTGTACATGTTTTATTTATAAAATAAAGGACAAAAATACTCTTGAATTAATCCAGCAATGATTCCGTAGACATACTCGAGCTGTTGTTACGAAGAAGCGAAGCCATAAAATGTTTAAGTCAAGGGTTGTTATGACGTCATGTGATCCTTTGCAGGACATTCAGTAACACGTCATCAATAATTACAACAGCTATCAAACGTGATTGTACTTGTATTCTATTACACCTGAAATTATACCTCTTACTTTGACAACAATTACACACCCTTAAACATCGATGTAGGTCACAAAGCAATAACACGCATGACTAACATTTACAATTTGATATTATATTTTACTTGGGAGAGTCCCGTGTGTGCTTCGTCTTCGCTCCGCTCGTACAGTAGAAATAATTTAACATAGCCTGTAGTTTAGAAAGAACATTCTACTTATTATCAAACTAGAATAGTTAGAAAACACATTTGTCAAAACTATTCACAATTAAGAATTCGATTTCAGATAGGTTAAACATTTCGTCTTGTCCCAGGTCTCAATTAAATATTCCTTTTGTAATTAATTGTATAATCGGCTAAAATTTAAAGTAATTATTGAATTAAGTGAAACCTTTAGCTCATACGTATTTTAAAACTAACATGGAATTACAAAAGCAGCTACAGTCTTAAAAATTTTATTATTCCAAGTCAACCGTATATGTAACAATTTGTATTTGTTTGTAGCAACTACAGTGCAAACTTAACTTCACAAAGGGATTTTTATATTAGTCAACATTAAAATAAAATACTCTAAACATTTCGTTGAACCTATGTTTATAAAGATAGTCTAAATGTGGATTAAACTTCTCTCTAAGAAAAGATTCTTCCAATAGTTTCAATAATTTCACCTTTTTAGTTTTTACAACATTAATTATAGATTAATAAATTTGTCATTTAAGACATTCGATAGCAATAATACTTAGATACGAGACTTACGTTTAAAGAGATCCCACTATGCTAAATTAGCTTGATAAATGAGCGAACTAATGTTCTAGCACCAGTGTACCGTACGAGGAGATTTACGGCGAGGAAGGGACAAAGCATCCGCAAAAGTGTATTAAAGTCGACTTGATGAGCAAAACACAATTTTCTAGTGTTTAAAATTTTTTAATCCTGCTAGATCAGAATTCTTTCTGATTAAATATATCTACAACGAGGTTTGTTCAGAGCTTACAGAGTAGTTAACTAATAAATTTTGCTAAGGATTATAAGTATAGAGGAAAGTGATAATCAATGACAGAAATTTTATTTTGTAGTTGTACTGGTTGTACACATTTGTTTCTTATGGTCTAAAAAGCTTTATCCACGCACCGTTTTCTAAAACAGAATTTATTATTTCAAACAATTATCAAAACTTCTTTCAGAGGAAAATGAAACTGATAGACATTTACATATTTCATTTCATAGAAATATGATTACAAATTATATGACAATTTAGAAAAGTTACCGTGGATAACTAAAGTCAATTTTTTTACAAAACAAACAACAATAATAATAGTTATATTAAATCAAAGGGTTTAGTAATACATGCAAGAGCTCAGTAACGTTGTTGTGTCTTAATTAGATAATGTATTCTTACAGGATTACGTGACACGACATCCTATACCGTATAAAGTCAATAGAGTACGGTATTGACACCAATCACCACTTCACCTCAGACTGACTGAGTTTTCATAAAAAAACAATAATAATTGTTATATTAAATCACAGGGTTTAGTAATACATGCAAGAGTTGAATAACGTTGTTTTGTCTTGATTAGATAAAGTATTCTTACAGGATTACGTGACACGAGATCCTTTACCGTATAAAGTAAATAGAGTCCGGTATTGACACCCATCACCACTTCACCTCAGACTGACTGAGTTTTCACAACAAAACAATAATAATTTATTGTTATAATAAAACACAGGGTTTAGTAATACATGCAAGACCTGAGTAACGTTGTTTTGTCTTAATTAGATAATGTATTCTTACAGGATTACGTGACACGAGATCCTTTACCATATAAAGTCAATAGAGTCCGGTATTGACACCCATCATCACGTCACCTCAGACTGACTGAGTTTTCATAACAAAACAATAATAATTGTTATATTAAATCACAGGGTTTAGTAATACATGCAAGACCTGAGTAACGTTGTTTTGTCTTGATTAGATAAAGTATTCTTACAGGATTACGTGACACGACATCCTTTAACGTATAAAGTCAATAGAGTCCGGTATTGACACCCATCACCACTTCACCTCAGACTGACTGAGTTTTCACAACAAAACAATAATAATTGTTATAATAAAACACAGGGTTTAGTAATACATGCAAGACCTGAGTAACGTTGCTTTGTCTTAATTAGATAATGTATTCTTACAGGATTACGTGACACGAG
>JAGFPH010000048.1:1114069-1134616 GCA_018207615.1 Philaenus spumarius
GACGGCAGTAATGTTTCATTTACCGACGTGCTTGGGCGCCCACTGCGTGGATCGTCTTCTAGTGATGTTATACCGGTTTTAAAACGATCGATCCACCGATAACAGTACTTTTGGATTCTGCAGACTCACCAAATACTCCTTGCAGACGCTGAATAATTTCTGATGTTTTCACACCTTCTTTCCACAAAAAGAAAATTATTGCTCTTTGAGATTTTGCTGCGTCTTCAATGGTTACAAAAACAGTGCTCTATATCAGTCGAACACCTAAATCAGACTGAACAATATTAGTAGTACGTTCAGCGAGAGTTTGCAGTAAATCGCTACCTATGACGGATGACAAGGAAAGACATGGACATTAAAACCTCTTAATAAATGTTTTATTAAGTCACATGTGCATCAATTTAAAATTTAACTGAAAAAACGCGTTCAAAGTCTAAATTTAAAGCTTCAAAATGGCCACAGAACACAGTGATTTACTGCAAACACTCGCTGAACGTACTATAGATAGTTGCATAAACATGTCAAGACTTGTCTGGCACCAATAACATTGCCTATAAGTTCTGCGTAATTTAATTATAGCACAATTCCCAGAACTTTGGAAACATCCTTCGTACATTTTCGTTTTGTTTCAACATGTTCTTCCATATTGCATGCGTTGAAATTCACTTAAATTTTTAAAATTGTATAATCGCGGCGTGACACAGGAGTTCATGGTGCAATTTGTTTAAATTGAAATGAATTCCAACAAGATTCATTTAATATAGCCGGGGAAACATAAAAGTACTATGCTGCTGTGAACATAAACAGAAAACAACTTTCTATGGGGATTTTTCATATTTTAAATGTAGCCTACATATTTACCTTATTTAATGGGCACCATATAATAAAAAAGATAAAAGATTTTTTTGCTGTATGCCTATTTCTCGAGTCCAAGTGGACCTATTTTAATAATATTGGAGTCTTCTTGTTTGAATATCCTCAAATAGTTCTACTGTTGGGAAAATAATTCACAACGAAACAATTTTCTCGCATTCCTCACTGAAAAAACAATAAAATATTTGACCACTTAAAATAATCGCGTAACTCAACTGATAGGAAATTTTCACACATGTAAATTGGCATGTAAGCGATTTCTTAGGGGCGTTTCCAAAAAAAGTTAATGCATTGAAATAGTTGGTACCTCCAATATTATTTCAGTACTGGAAATGCGATTAAAACTATTTACCTAAGGTACTTGGTAGAGCTCCATTACTTGAAAGAGTTTAATTTATGAGTATTTAACATTTAATATAACTCCTATAGTAACGTAAGCTTAATCATTGTATTTACACATTTGATATTGGTTACCATCTTAGCTTTGAGGTGATGATTAATCCTACACCTTTATTTAAAAGTTGGCTAGCTCTGGGGTGTCTTCTTTATAGAAGGTGTTCCGTGTTAAGTGACAAACTTCGGGAAATGGTTCTATGAGTCAAAATAAAGAGAAAATCAAGAATGCAAATTTTGTTCCTAAAAAGCTTTGTTTTCCAGATATTCACCATTTTGTTTTGTTTTTTACAAAATAATTCACATTTAGAGAATTGTTTGGCCGATTGTGTTCAAATTTGGCACAATGTTTAACCTAACAATGATCTATTTTGCGAAATACAAATAATTATATCCAATCATGCGTTTTGAAAATTTCAAACCTAAATTACCCCAAAACCGTACATTTTAGCAAAAAATTTCAAGATACAATTTGTGTAGTCCTCTATCGGATAGCGTAACTGTCAAAACAATCGGACGAAGGATACTAGTAAAAGATAACAACAGCATACGTAACCAAAATATTGTTGTGTTTACTGTGTTGGTATAGGATGCCGGGTTGAACAAACCACACATAACTTAACTCACTCTGTATATAAAGCTGAGTAAAGGTTTAAAAACTGTTTAAAATAACAAATAATATCTAGTAATTCTACAGTTATAATTTCTTATTTCGAATCAAATTGAGTAATTTCGTTTTATAAACAGACAATCATTAAAACTTCTAATTGCATTGTGCAAGATCTCAATTAACTCGGAATTACGTCGCAAATAAACTATAAAACCAACGACCGGAGAACAAACTGTTTGAAGACTCAAACTTTGAGTTGGTAAAGTTTTTTTTTTTTATTGTGGAGAGGGAATGGCGCAAGCACGTCCGCGGACAGGATTAACTTCGCGCATTGCGGAACTTTAGGAATAGACCGTAGAGATTTTAACGCAAGGGTTTCCCGTAGACCGGGTTTAGTGATACAATGAATGACCCTGTCAATAAATGATGCTACAGTTAGTATAAGAAATTATTTTGCGTAGTAGCGGAGATATTAATACATTGTAAAGATGCATTAATATAGGTACTAGCTGAATACCCGTGCTTCGCTAAAGGGATTTTTTTTTGCATCACCATGATTCATAATTAATTGTCATATTTTTCTCTCATTTTCTTTCATCTATTATTTCACGAAAGTGAGTTATAACATGTGTTTTCAATTAGTTTGGTACTTATTGTTCACTGGCTGCACGTGTCAATCCTCCTCGTCACGGTATGTGTGCTGAATAAATTAAATCAATAAAAAAATTAAAAATTCAGAGTGAAGCACGTCTTCTTTTTCCACCGCTAAATCTACAGATTGGTACATCACAGTCTTAGCTGGATGTTTGCAGATCACCCAGATACATTTTTAATATGCGAATGTATAGATCGGGATAGTTTTAATCAGCTCACGTCTAAAATATTTTCTTAAAATTAATAAGAGCCATATTAAAGATCCCTAGCTTTAACAAAAGAATACCAATTGATAATTATTGTTTTTAAGGGTTCTTATTACATTTCAACCCTTAGTAGCACATAAAAAAATGTAAAACAGGTTTATTTTGTATATGTATCTTGTAAGAAATAAATGTACACAATTTCAGCTTTAAGGAAAGTAAACAAACAACATTTATTGTTTTAGCGGATGTTTCGAACCCTTAAAGGCAAAATATTTTAAAATTCTATCATAGTGCGCCTATAGCATCTATGAGCAATATGTGTACCAAATTTCATGTTCCTTGGCGGTATTAAATTAATATTTATAGTTATCAGGGTTGTTGCTAAATGTTCACCCCTTAGCAGAACATGATAAAATGTAAAACTGGTTTAATTTTTTTGATAGCCTATGTATCTTGTAAGAAATAAATGTACAAAATTTTAGCTTTCTATCTTTAAAGAAAGTAAAACAAACAATGTTTATTGTTTTAGAGGTTGTTTCAACCCTTAAAGGCCAAATATTTTAAAATCCTATCTTAAAACGCCTCTAGCGTCTATGACAAATAGTGTACCAAATTTCACGCTCCTAGGCGGTAGGGGTTTTGAGATAATAAACAATATTTATTGTTTTAGGGATTGTTTCAACCCTTACAGGCCAAATATTTTAAAGTCCTTTATTAGTGCCTATGACCAATATGTGTACCAAATTTCAAGTTAATAGGTGGTATGGTTTTTCAGATACTGTGATCAGTTAGTGAGTGAGTGAGTGAGTGGGGTTTCGATTATATATATACTATATAGATTTTAATCTTAAGGTTAGTATAAATAAAAATTTAATTTTGTAATTTGTTGTATTGAAGAAAAAACAGTTAGTTACAACACTTTAAGTCGGCCGATTAACATGGGACAAACACACAATTGTTTGTATTATCATAAATAACGATACAGTATCGAGTTTTTTCAAATAATGATTATTTATTACATTATTAAATATGAACTTCTCTAGTACATTTTTATGGCTTTATTGTTGTAAACCATATTATTAATGTTAACTAAGAAAGTTTATAATGCTAGTACAGCTTAAAGTTGGCCAAATGTAATAAAATTTGGTATCAAAATTATCATCATGAAACGAAATATAAAATAATTTTCTCATTTTCACTTAAGACATACAGAATTGAAATTTTGTACTAGAGTATGCTACTGGTTCACCAGGCGTCATTAATAAGGGTCAGTTTATGGCGGGTGAGACCGACCCTAATTACTCACCCTCGTTGCCTCAACTTAACTTGAGACGGGCTTTAGAGTAGGTCATATTTAACCTCAGCTTTTTAAACGGAGTGGTGTCTTCCGATAATTTCTAAAGTTCTGGACAAAATTTGTAAAACTCCGAATACTTCATTTTACAATAAAGATAATTTAGTAAAACGCAATTTGGTTTCTGATATGGAACTGATCCTAATCTACCTCCTTGTTTCTATTTTGATTAAAGATGTACGATGGAATTTATAAGAATGCAAACGTAGCTAGCTAATCTTTTTGTTTAGTAGTATGCATAAGCAATGAGTTTGATATAGTAAATCGCTCAAGTTGGAATCATTTGCTTCAGAAGTTGTTGATTGGTTTCAATTTATATGAAACTAGGGGAAAACCCTGCGTGCTCCGCACACCAAATTGTTGGGACACTAAAAAATACATATCAATTTATGTATACATATTTATTTCAGTTTTATTTTATCCAGCTTTGATCAATTAAATAGTATATATGTTGCAGTATTATTTTTCCAAACTGCCTTTATTACTAACATTTTGTTTGGCACCTTTATAGTTTGTTCCAATTTTTGGCTCATATTATTTTATAAGTTTGAATTGTGTTATTAACTTGCACCTGATTGTCTGCCACTACAGTAAGATCATGATGGCAACCCCCTTCATGGACAGGTTCGCCTTTAGGTTACCTAATTCCAGTTTCTTTTCATGCAAGTTTTTTTTTTTATGGATACATTTCTTACTTTAAAATTGTAAAAAGTATAAATACATATATATATAAATTAAGTCTTTTTCCTCCCAAGTTAATATTAGTTTCTTTCATAATATACATGAAAAAGAAATCTGTAAAATTTGTGTCAACTTTTAAGTATTTGAGAAGTTAGTTTTGTTCATTACTATAAGTTATAAGATTAAGTTTTATAAAAGTATATTTAGGAGGAAGAAGTGTATCATTTATATGTGGATGTGAAATCAAAATAATTTCTTTTCTATTTCTGTATCATAAATGTGCGCTTTGTTATACTCGTATTTAAACACGAATAGTTCGGTGATACATTATTGAGAACTCAGTTGCACTACACAGATTAGCCCACTAGTCCTTGTTGTATTGTCAGCAAGAAGACAAATAAGCCAGTGGAATAGGTCGTCGAAATTGAGGCATTGTTGTTTATATAATCCTGTTGACTAGTCACGCCGACTTTCTTTTACCAAAGTTATTTAAACATTTACCATTTCTTCTTTGTGTTGATAATATTGTTATATAGAATCCGCAATATTAGAACTTTGTATCAAAAACTATTAAACCTAATAGAAATAATATTCTTAAAGTTAATTTCAAAACTCTTGCTCTACAAGACAAAGTAGAAATTAAAGAACTACGAAGACCTGCATCTGAATTGAACCTTACTTAACAAGAAAAAGTAGGTGTACAGTATATAATTTTACAAGAAATTCCGAAAGAAAACTATTCCAACTCTAAATGCACATCTGGATGCGATGAAAGTATATTATAATCTTTAAACTATACATTTCCCCCTGGCAAAGGTAAATTCAATTAAATTACAAATGAGAAACTTGGACCAAGACAGGGATTCAAACCCAGGAGCTTTAGTGTTACGAGCTACCATTAAAGTGAGACAACATCGACCAATATCTAACGCGGTTCGAATTAGCCAGGACCCATGATTTTTCACTTGTAATTTAGTTCATACATTTTATTATTGGTGTTATAAAAATCTTAGTTTAATTTAGTTTAAAAGGTTGTTCTGCATGGTAGGTTATTGTTAATTCTATTTTGTTAGAAATGATGAAAACCAAGCTACAATTAGCGCGATCTAAACATGCACTGCACAACAGTCTGCGAAAGGCTTCTCAAATTAACGTAACAAAATTGCACGCAAGTCAAAAAGATGCAAAAAGTAAATACTTTGTAATTTAATTTGTATTATAATAAGGAATGGCAGATTCTTTTATCACAAACATTTTAAGAGTGAAAAGAAAGAATAAATAACACTTGAAGAGAATGAAATGATACAAGGTCGAATGTATTAACAAAATTATGCTATGTACTTAAGAAAAAAAGAATAAAATGCATGCATTCTGTCTTCTCGGAAACCAATCTGCGAATTGATACTGACGAAGAAAGTGCAATATTTATGTATACACAGTAAAAATTGGCGCGAAGCCTCATGCAATCATCATGAATGTGCAATGTAACCCAGGACGTGGGTACGTTCGTGCTCGACAGAGTTTTGTTTTTCATTACTATAGTGCTTTACATGAAAATTCGATAAATGCTGCTTCAGTGCCGCGCCGTGTTATTATCATCCACAATGTCAGTTAATACAAGTAAAAACTTTAATAAAAAATGTATCTGTAAAAACTATTAAAATATAATACCTATAGTAAATTCCTGAGTAAAATGTTGTACCCTTGGAACGTTTAAATTATAATTTAAAATTGATTTCTCAAGAAAATTTTATATTTATTAAAAAAACATACTAAAACGAAGTCGGGTTAGTGATTTAATCACACACTAAGCATTCGATAATTTTGTAATATTTAAATGTATGCCATTTGGGCTAGTGAAGGCTCGGAAACAGTTTCGTTCCTCTGTATGGACGCTTAGGCACTATTCTAGACTTAAAATATCACACTAGAGTAGATTCCGTCAATGAGACTCAGCCAGATAATAGGCATCGACAGATTTCCCGAAAAAAAACTGTAGTCACAATACAAGCGCAACCCCACAACCTGGCAAGGCCAAAACTTCGCCTAATCGACAATCCAGAACCACCTTATTTTTGCCTCATGTATACGAAGTTACAGACTAAAATAGTTTGCTAAATATGCTTGGCCCAAAATATTCTTTATAAACTATTCAATTAAATCATGTGCAGGGGGTTTTATAGAGTGTGAAATAGCAAGGCCGAAGCAGGTGGGGGGGGGGGGTCAAACCCCCTCCGAAAATCCCGAAATTT
This sequence comes from Philaenus spumarius, assembly GCA_018207615.1. Classification (NCBI taxonomy): domain Eukaryota; kingdom Metazoa; phylum Arthropoda; class Insecta; order Hemiptera; family Aphrophoridae; genus Philaenus; species Philaenus spumarius. The sequence continues at coordinate 1,121,093 of JAGFPH010000048.1, forward strand.
AGTAGTAAAAATTAATAATAGGCTTAAAAAGCTAAAGTTAAATTATAAAATAGACAACACAACAGAGGATCCAGCAACATATTTTACATCATTGTGCATTGCATGCATACTGATATTTAGATTTACTTGAGTAAACTACATCGTACAATACACATGGATGCAGTAGGTTACAGCTTTACTCTCTTGTGAACTTGATCTGATCAATTAAATAAGAAAACTATGAAAGTTCAACAAAAATACTTTACTCTAACAGAATACGCAATGCATTATGTATTGAAAATACTCCCAATTCGGGGGTTGGCGTGCGAAGCACGCAATGCATTGTGTATTGAAAGTACTCCTAATACGGGGGTCGGCGTACAATGCACTGGACGTCGGCCGCTTCTCATAGTGTTCAGTGTCAAGCTCACATGTGCGTCCTTAGCAGTGAACGTGAAAAGGGTTTAAATTCAAATCCCCGGTCCTGACCTGACCCCCCCCCCCGAAAAGTTTTCCTGGCTACAGCCTTGTGAAATAGTAAATTCACAATTTATATACAGTGCGAATGAAATAATTGACTGAAAAAGCCATTTCAGATATTTGACCATCAGCCTCTGAAGTTTGTGCAGCTGTCTTTTACTAAAATAAGAGGTTAATCGAAACATTTTTACAATTAAAAAATTTAATTTTACCAAAAAGGGGATTTAGTGGAGAAACTATACACCAAAATTCGTTTATTTATCACCAGAAGGAATTTGCAAAAACTAATTTGTCCGCCTTTTGTGGGTTTTAAATTATTTAACTAGTTGGAGAGTTTTTGCTACCTAAGCTACAATAAATTATAATATAGTTCTTACTAGCCTATATACAAGCAATTAGAAACAGGCATGACCGTCATCATCTTCACTATGCTCACGTAAGCGTAGCTACAGAGGCTTTCTTTATTGTAGTTTTATTTGTTCCCAATAAACCAATTACGTTTGAAGGAATTGCTACGAACGTGAGGTGCTTGTTTGGCGGTTAAGTAGCTATAAACACATCTAGCCATAAAACTAAACCATTTATCGTATAATGGTGTGAGTTGTAAAACATACTGTACGCGAATTGATCAGGAGCACAGTGCAAACTTGTTGACAGTAAGGTTGCAGGTTCGAAGTGACATTATTCCTAACGAATTTTCAATGGATCAGAATAAAACGGAAAAAACGTTTTAGGATCGCCATTTTAAAATTGTAATACAATTTAAATTGAAAATTCATAGTTAAACGTAATGTTAAAGATATCAATGGAGAAGTAATATTATAATTTGTTAACAGGTATTTACTCAACACTATGTTAGGATTCGTTACAACTTTTTAATTCTAAGTTGACATATTGCAAAGATTTACACTAAAAGAAGGCGAGGAGCATAAAGCTTGTGCCCGGAAATTAAATTTATAAATCTGAAATACAATTTTCAAATCATATTTAAGGCAGGCAAACGAATTAAAATCCGTCTCTTCTAGCAGGTCAGCAAGTTCTAAGAAAAAGTCTTTGTTTTAAATGGCTATGCAACTAATGAAATAATTATAACACCAACGTTTTAATTTAGTAGAGCCAATGATTACATAGTTTAAAAAATAGATAGGCTATGGGAGACGCTCGGTGAAGCTGACCCGTTGGCGAGATATCAGACCAAGATGGCGGCACCGAGCATGACTCACCCTAGTACCGAGCGCTTTTTTCGATTTATCTTTCCAATGCTGTAACACCCGTGGCCGTATTTTAAATAGTTTTATTTAGAAAATATTTCTAAAAGACTGATTTAGAAAAACTGAATAAAACTGTAGAACCTATTTTTTCACAGGAAATGAAAGATGGTCTAGCCTATAGGTCTAATACTGATATTCTGGCAATACATTCATTTTTGTAGGCTTTGTTCTACGGATACAGACCCAAAAAAATACAAACTGTTCGTACAAAAAAAAAAAAAACGGATGTATGGCAACCCTAATACTACAATTTCATTTGGTCATTTCCTTTTTTGGAACGAAGTTCCTTAGCGCGGGTTGCGGTAGGAGTTAACAAATAGAAAATGTAATACGTAACGAAAAAAATTGTTATTAATTGGTTGCTATGACAATGAAAAATAAAAAATACGAGGAACGAAAAAACAGTTACCAAATTGGTTGTGCAATGAATGAAAATATATTCAAGAAACATGTGTTTTGGTTTATCAATTTAAATTAAGAAACGATCGGTTCCGCCCAGCCTAGTTCAGATATTATCGTCAACCGCTTAATTTTTAGGTTAGGCCTAGAAAGTAATTTTAAGTCTAGACCTAACCTAAAATTATTGTATGTATGTTGTCGATAATATAGGTAAAATAATTAAACATACACACACTAGTTTTAGGTTAGGCCTAGACGGAAGAACCAACGTTTTATGTTTATTGAATGTATTTACAATGCATGAACATTTAACTGTGTTTACCATCTTAGCTTTGATGTTATAATCAATTCTACACCTTTATTATAATAACATTAAACGTATGGAAACAGTAAATATTTGTATAAAAACAACAGTATAATAATAAACAGCAATTGAAAGATTAAAATTATGTGTGTATTAAGGCTGGTAAAAGAATTGAAGAAAAGGCGTGATGAACTTCTTTCCTGACGGTGATCCCACGACCGCACACATTTACTTTTTTTATACTAGAATTTCAATATTTAATTATTTGAGAATTTTACTTACAGTTTTATCTAATGTGGTTTTATTTTCAGGTTTCCGAAAATTTAACTAAAGTTATAACATTTTTAGGACAGTAAATGAAAAACGTAAGTTGCTGAGTTTTTTATACATTTTTGTCATTTTTCCAACAATGTTATTTTTCCCATTAAATGTATTTGAATTTGCAATGAGTCTTTTTTTTATTATTCGTAGTTGACCCAAGATTTCTGAGGCTTATAAAGGGTTTAGCCTATGTATAAACTGCTGTCAATGTGTCAAATATAAAAATCACTATACAAAATTAAGTATACAGAATGAAAATTACGTGTTATATGTTTTGAAAGTATTCAAATTATGAGCAGTTATTAGGTAGACTACTCTGAGCAGAAGTAGTGTTATAATTAAGTATTTAATAATTAAGTAATACTGTAGTTAGTAATAATAGTTTTGGTTACAATGATAGGAAGCGGCCTGAGGATCGATCAGTGGGTATCGCACAGATAAATGTAGTGCCGTCTGACGCGACGAGTGGCCCGGCCGTGCTTAATTTACTCTTGTCTTCAAATCTGCCTTTCTTACCAGAGTACAGTTCGTAAACATTTTTTACGACAAAATAAGCTAAATTCAAGTCCTTATTTACAACTTTGTCGCTTACAAAACTTCTTTACCCGAAAAATAAAAACAAATTCTCATAGACCAACATTTTCACATCACGGATTTACAAACCTTATACAAGTTTTAACTTGTAAAATAAATTAGTAATAAAATTATTTTAAAACTTTAATTACTTTCCAACACTAATGTTTTGCCTGCATGCGAAATTTCGAAAATGTAACTTCATCGTAAGTCGATCAAACGACAGTGTATTTGAAAAGCGCGCATTAAAATTTTATAACCAACGACGCTTTCTAAAATTTGTAGCTTCTATACCAGACGAAGATGGCGGAGTTGGCTTCAGCTGCTGTAATGCTTGTTATAAAATAGTGCCCATAGCCTATCTAGGTTTTATACTATGTATAAAATAGGGTAGAGCATATTCATACGGCAGTAGGATAAATATGGAATTCACATATAATATAGCCTATATGTTTCTACTTATGAATTATTATTGCTGTTGTTTAGAAAAGAAATATTTTAACAGTAAAATATACTAGACATCAGTTAATCAGAATTGTTTGAAACGTAATTCATATGGGTTAGTGTTGGTTGATTATCGTCATGATAACACATTTAAATTATACTGTTGTTGTATTGAGGTCATAGAAGTAATAGTAATATTGGTAAATTAGTAAAATTACAAAACATTTTGTCGAAATTTACTTGGGATTTTCATGTTAGATCTTTGATTGTTTTAGTAATATCTCTCAACAATCCAATTAATTAATTGGCTGTAATTAATTAAGTATCCAATGAAACTCAATGAAATGATTTAAGTATATCGAGAATAAATTATCAACCACCTTAGACCTGCAAAATGCTGTTGTGAATGCCATTTTGAGATCAATTTTAAGCTATCATTTGACAAGTTATCCATGTTCTAATATAAACAGGTTAATCGATCCAAAAAAAATTTGAAACTGCAATTTAACCACAAATTTTGCTAATTTTTAACGTTAAAGTATTTGATTTCAATACAAAATGTATATTAACACTGATATTGAATTCAATAAATGTCAACAAGTAGACGAACTACTACGCAGTTAGAAATACAATTAAGGGGAGGATACCCTGTCCGCCATATTGAATCTGATTCCCATAAGAGCAATGCTACAGAATAAGTAATTTTTCCCGTTAGTTCGTCGAATACATTTAAAAATTTGGTTTCATTTTGAAGTACTGTCATATACGGATGTTGATTGCTGAATACATTTTCAAAAACCGTTTTATTCTTTTCATAAACGTATGATATAAATAGTAGAAAATAGTAAACTTTATCAATTTTTTACTCAGTTGCAAAAAGAGATATTGCAAAAAAAACCTCAGCAATCAACACCCACAATCTATTTTACTTTAAGAAAAAATACAGCTTTCTTTTTTTTACGAAAATAGCACAAAAATATGCTTAAAAGTCAAGGTATGGTTAGGTTATTTTAACATTAAACTGGTTGCCAACTTCGCCGTTTTGAATTTAGGGAGCCGAGCCTTAAACCTCATGTATGTGTCTGTATGAGACAACCGTGTTACAAGCTAAATTTATTTCCAGGATTCTTTTCCAATTTGGTTGTACCGCTTCGGAATTCCCCTTAATATTGCTTACGGCGTCTCATCTATTAAACATGCAATCGCTCTGTTGATCTCGTGTAAGACGTTAAGAGTTTCTTCCACTCAACAAACAGTATCTCTGCTAAACATGTAGACAGAGGTTTAATTATTGTTAAATTCCATCTTCAAATTCTAATGTAGGACCCATTGTTGTCGAGAACGTACAATTGTCAGTTTAAGAAATAATCAATGGCGGAATATACATAATTTCACTATTACCGAATTATTCAATAACAACATTTAAAAACGTATATTATTAAAAATAATTCGACTACGCAAACATGTTACACCAGACATGAAGTACAGACATTTAGTTGTATCCCACCAACAAACCTTCTTACTTATTACTCGTACGTAATGTATTGCCCATTAAACCCTTATCCAAGGAAGTACACAATATTAAAGAAGTAAAATAACTGTCCTCTCAACCTGTATCTTTATTGTGTCTTTATATACACTGTACAAATAAGATTATTATTGCTGTAAAACAGGATCTAGATGTACTCTTTAAATAGAAAACGTTATCTTGCAAGATGTTATTGTTATCTGTTTTCATGTCCTCTTTATTTTCAATGTTTTAGCTTTTTAAATGGTTAAGTTTGTTGCTGCTCAGAAATGTAATTAAGTCAAAGTGCAATTACAGTCTTAAGCTAGAATCATCAAGAACAAAGATTAAGTTAGGAAAAATCCATAGGAATTTCCGTTGTTGTAAAGGAGGTAGAGGAGTATTTTAAACTTGACTGGGTCCTGGGGGCCGCACACTTTACTCGAAAGACTTGTAAAATAAAATAGTGTAGTAGGTATAAAGGTTTCCAAAAATATTTCAAATCCACTCATCAACGTTTTAAATGATAGAACATTTCTGTTCTAAATTGCTAAAATAACTCATAATTTATTACTTTAAAATAAACTAAATCCATATAAGTTAGTATAACTCGTTTGTTTGTCAGTCACAGTCGATTTCCTCCACCACAGATAAGGATATCATAATTAAATTTTATTTAGTTATTTATCATGCTAACACGTACCCTCATATATTATTTCTCAAAGGTGTTTTTTTTTTGTCGCTAAGCGATATCTCCCTTAATTCTTCATCAAAATTAGTTATTCAAACATAATTTAAAAAGCTTATGTTCCTCGATATTAACGAAAAATAGACAAACAGCTTAAAATTCATGTTTTCATTACAAAAATTTATTTAAAAAACTTTTATATTATACTTCATATGGTTCCTAATAAAAGGCGCCATCTATTAACAATACGTAAGTTTAACTAATATGACAGCTGTTAGTTAGATTGTTTACACTCTATATGCAAGTGTATTCTATCACACAAATCAATCAAATGAAACCCAACGTAAATAAATAAACTTAATTTACTTAATTAAATATATTTATTAAATCAGGTAAGTAGGCCTTCTCCTAACTTGGGAAATATTCGCACGGGTCAGCTAGTGTCTGTTGTTTGTAGATAGTATTTTTCTAAATTATGTATTTCTGATGTGCATCTAATTAACCAGCCTGTAATTTTCACGGGGGCTTACTAGAATATTATAATGATCCGAAATTAATAAATATTTTAGTTTAAATTTGGGGGGGGGGGACCAAAGTTTGATAACCCAAAACATAAATATTGTATGATACTGTTGTAGTATACAATAAGGACACTATATGGATATCAAAACTGTTTGCAACAATAACAAAAACTTGCACTTCATCGGTTTATGAAATACACATTTTCGTTAATTTGTTAATTTAAATAACGCATGATCAGAATCAGGAACAGAACACTCAGTTTGTTGACATAATATGCGAACCTGCCTAGAATGGGAAGAAGACAGCAGTTACACATTATAGGATTAATACATTTTTATTTAAATTAAGTACAGTTGTTTTTCCGATCTTTTTCAAATACACACACCTTATTTTTAAGGTGAAACATTATAGGCAGAACAATTTGATTTAGTTTTGTTGGTTAACTTGTTGAGTGGTTTTAGGCACTCTTACTCCACGCACAAGTTAAGAAGAATACGCTCTTGAACGCTCACTTGGCAACGACAATATAACGTAATTGGATTTCACGTTTACACTCAATGGATGATATACCTACATTTGGAAACGTGTCTTGAGAAGTGATGAACACTGAAAGGGCGATAAATCCAATCAAGGTAACGGAAAACACAATTTGAAAAGAGGAAATAAATAATAACTGGGACGAGTATTTCATTTTATCTACGCAGACGTTAAATGAGGTGCTTGAATTATTAGTTGAAAATTTAATAAGCAAACTGAACAACTCTGATTTGATTTTAAGGATAAATAATGAACTTTTGGCGGGTAAAATTGATTTTATCAGTAATCTAATAATTTGTGAGGAAAGTTGTGGATAATTACTGACTAAATTTATTATGGAAGAATATTTGTTTCTGAATGTAGTTATACAAACTGAGCTAAGTGTAAAACGTTTAGCTTTTATTTTGTCTGATATAGGCCACGAGCACACTGTACTCTAACCTTGAAATGTACGGAGAAAATACTGGTAAACACTAAGGCTGAGTTGCACCAACCAGGATCAACTACTTTGATCGGTTGTTTCTATTGCACCATACCTGGATCAAATAAACCTGATCTAGGTATTTGATCCTGGTTGATGCAACCCAGCCTAAGAGTAGGTTTTGTGTTTCTTCGCTTAATACCAAGTAATACTTATTTGTATTAATTTAGTTCGCACGTGATACCAAGTAGTGTGAAGTAGTTTAGTCTGTATGCTTGTTTTCTGGTTTACAGTAAATTCTGTGGTTGGCCATATGAGTGAATGGAGTGAAGCTCGCGTTATGTGCTCCTTGATGACGTGTTAAAACATATACAGAGTGTTTATAAAGTCCCTTTAACTCCCTTCATTATTTTGGTTACTGAAAATAAGTTAACAAAACTTTGTATATATATCTTGTGTTGCATAACAAGAAATTGTTTTGGACATATCTGACTCTCTATGATTTTGGGGGGCTTAGGCCACAAGGGGGTTAGAAATTTCAAATATCTTGTAGGTCAGGTAATACACAATTAAAAAGCTTATTTAAAAAGAAGCAAAATGGCGCAAACTAGAGCTTATTATCTTGCTTCGTTTCAACGTTATGGGTAATCAAAGTTCTGGAAAATACACAACCTACGTATTCCTAATATTAACAAATTAATCACCTGCTTTGATGCTATGATAACAATATCATTTTTCAGAACAATATCATTTTTAATTGTCCATTACTTTAAAACTAAGCAAAATACTAAGATCTAGTTGCTCCATTCTCTTTTTCTTTTAATAAGCTTTTCAATAGTGTATTACATGACCTACCATATTTGAAAATTTGAACCCCCCTACCCCCTCAAAATCATAAAGGTAAGTGTCCTGTTATGCAACACAAGATATGTACAAAGTTTTGTTAACTTATTTTCAATAACAAAAATAATAAAGGGGGTTAAAGGGACTTTATGAACACTATGTAGGCCTATTCGATAATATATAAACATAGACATAATATTTTGAGTAACATAGAATTTTACTAATATTCAATTAAAAATCTCACAAAAGTTACAAAAGAAAATTTACAATTACAATTAGAATTAAAAGTAAAATACTTTTTACATACATTTATCTGATATTAAAATACATTAAATAGTCATATAGCTAATCAATTGACTCTATTTTCGTCTTACGCAGTGCCATCTTCATAACCGATCCCTGAATGACATTTAAGGGAGCCAAAATGAAATTTGCAGGCGCTCTCCAAAATATTATCCATCCCAAAACCAATGATTGGCAATATGCAATGTACAATTCCTAAAATAATAGATTAATTTACGATTTTACGACTCAATTAGTCTACATGAGGAGGCCAATTTAAACGTTTATCAAACAAGACACCTAAGTATTTGTGAAAGTCAACGCCTTCAATGTTACTACAGGCACAGTGCTTACTAAAGGTACGGCTATGTACAGACCCGTCACGTCACGTCAATTTACGTCATTTTAAATCTAGTGGCTATATACATCCGTCAAGTCACGTCCAGGCTCAAAAAGTATATTTTTATTTCATCAGCAAATTTGTAAGGCCACTTTTAGGTTATAATGCTCGTTATATCTTTTTTATGAGAATTACCGGATCGATTGTAGTGCGGCTTGTTTTAAATGGGAGCAAGTGTTGTCATATTAGAAAAAAAATGAAATGTCATTTTTATTTCATCGGCTTATTTTTAAGGGTACTTTTATGGGTTTTTTGGTTTTAGGTTACAGCGATATTGATATCCATTTCTGGAGAGTTACCGGACCGATTGTCGTGCAGTTTGTATTAAATGAAAGAAAATGTCGTCATTTTAATCAAAACTGAGACACTTTTTGGGGTTTTTTTAGTTTTAGGTTACAACCCTATTAATACCTATGTCTTGAGATTCATTTTGCCCTAGGACATTTTCTACTAATTTAACTGAAACAGCCGACCTAGGGATGCTTTTTTACTTAGTATTACAATAAATTTGCTGTCATTTTGTCAGTATTTTGTTGCTCTGTTATAACTGAATCACAACGTTAGTTTCAGTTGTAGTCAACTGTCAACATATTTCCATGTAAAACTATTGTTATAAAATTATTATTACTATCAATATTTATCATGACTTTATAAGTGAACCTCTAAGCCGTAGTAGTAGAGTTATAATAGATATTATAGTAGTTATTATAGTAATGCATATGCAAAATTTACATTGCTAAAGTCTAAGTATATTTTTCTTACGTGTGGAATTCATTTGTATTACAATTTTTCCCCAGCAGTAGTTCCCCCCTTACACTGTTCATATACAAATTGTGAGTTGAGTGAAAAAGTTCTTTGTACTCTTGAACTAAAATTATTAAATATTCTTCATTTACGGCTTATACGCACAACAAAATACAAAATACTATGATACTGAATGAAGGAACGAAACACAACAAGAAGGTGAACAGACACACTCGCCCCTCAAACTGTTAAGGTGCAGCATTTTTGTATTATCTCTGCTACGGAGCCAACAAAATATAGTCAACAAACATTCAAGCACCCAACGATGTTTCCCGAATATATGCGGAAAAAGCCCAAGTGGAGATTCCAAAACGTTCCTCGACGGAGCCCCTGCGGCTATACAAACCCGTCACGCCACGGTATGCTCCCAGAACATTCAAACATTTTCCAGCCGTGACGTGGTGGGTATGTACGGAAACCTTCATTTGATTACACAAGGACCATACTTCTGGGAAAAAGACATGACGTGACAAGGCGGGTGAGTATAGCCTCACCTTTAAGTAATTCCCACACGAATGTAATTTAAAACGTTCATAAGGGCAATCACTATTGAACCTAAGGGCTCTTACAAACGGAGCAGTTGTAAGGAACTTGTGCAATATTATTTATGTCCGGTTATATCACTAAGTATTTATACATTACTACGGATTGATTGCAAAACAGATAAAAAAAGGAGAACGGAAATACTTATAAGTTAGGTAAGATGATATGAGGTTTAGAGCTGTAACCACTACATAGACACTACGAACCATAATTTAAAATATTTTACATAACACACCAGCTTTTGTTACAAATAAGTAAAAAATGTATGAACGTTAACGTGTAAGCTCATTGCCCATTTTAGTTTTTATAATATATACTGTACATAAACATATTTACGAGTAATGAAATTGTCAACTCAACGAAGTTCTCTAAAATATTGCCGCCACTAATATTATTTTTTTACATCCATTACCAGACACATTTATTGATATTTCTACTTCGATAACGTGGAAGTGATGAACAACCTGCTTACAAGAATTGTTTATTTTATTACAAGTCAAGCGAGTACAAATCTCGGATCAAATAAATAAAATTAGTTTCTGTACTGTAGATATAAATTTTCCCTTAATTTATAGAATTAGGCTGTTGGTAAAAAAATGTAGCATAAAAAGGTTTATTATTTATTTTTTTATTGTAAAATTGGCAACATCACGTCTAACAAAAAATATCACAAGGGAAATATTCTTAACCTTGGAGGAAGGTGGATTAAAAGAAAGTCAGATTTATTTGCCAATAGAGTTAAATGTTTAATAACACAATTCAGTTTTACAGCTACTGTACTAGTGTTTACAGCTACTCAGCCACTAGGAGAAGCTCAGCCAATAAACGTAATTGGATTATTGGAAACAAATAAAACTACTGTAAAGAATCAAATCATTTTCAAGTCATCTAGTCTTCCAATAGTTATGAAATGGTCATCTTTAATGTAACATCTCGTGTCTGCAAATGCACCCTATTCATCACAACAACGGAATGCGAGTTCTTGTATTCAACTTGAGCAGAAGGTTGTCAAGACAATCATTATTTACCATCCTTAATTTTAGAATGTCTATTTTGTCTATGACAATAGTCACTTAGCTTAGGAACTGTATGTTTTGTATATTCTTTTTGCGACAATTAATGAAAAATGTTTTATATATGCGGTGTACTGATAATATACTTTTATGATACCACGGTTTTTAAATAAAGGATAATTTTGTATAACAGTTTATCTCATTTCATAAATTACACTTATATACATGACGTAGACATTTCCTTCGAATTCATATATGCTAATTTTACACAGAATAAACTATTATTGGCAAATTTTTGTTTAACAATTATAGAGGTAGCCCTTTTGGGTAACTGAAACACTTCAGCAAGGGCTTACTGAATTTTATAATTGTGTTCTATAAAGTAATTTTAGTAACTTAAAAACTTAAATTTTGGAGAGAGGGAAACAAATAATTCAACAAAACAAACTATTTCACTTACGGAAGATACGTGACTTTTATATATCTAGTAGAGATATATATATCACACATGTCATATCTCTTACACATCACACATTATTATTATTATGATAGTCTGTCATTCCAAATCGTCTGTCACGGTGGTTACCAGGTCTGAAAAGTCTGCTAATTGTTGTATAAACTTTACTTATAGTAAGGCAATTCTGTCCAAATTGAAAACTTTGTTCAGTTTAACAAACTTGAAATTCTTACAAAGTTCAGTAATGTTTGTAAGAATGAATAAACATACGTCGTCGATTGTCCTGTATGTGATCGAGCTAAAAGAAGAGTCTCTCTTGTAGAGACAAATAAAAAGTTTCAGGACTTAAAAAGAAATTGAAATTATGTGACGAGCTTTCTAGACTAATAGTGTTCAGTAAGTAAACGCATTAAATCAACAAAACAATGGTTAATGAGACAATATTAATACATGCAGATTTACTATTGTTGATGTATTTGGTGCAACTCAATTTGTTTATCGAGTCGTAGTCAAATTTAGGTCCAAGTTCTCATTATGAAAATGCATGCAATCTCTGTCGAATACTGATCAATAATAGATGTCAGAAAAGAATAGTACAAAGTTAACTGTTGTTAAACATATACACTTTGAACACTTAGTCCTTATTTACCTAGCAGCATTTAACTTTTTAGAAATTCGAAAATATATTCTTTTTGCAAGTGAAGACGATTTAAAATTTCGTCAAGAACATTCAAAACGCCTCAGGTAGAAATATTGCCATATACGTTCGAAAAATATGTCCCGACATATTTCTTAGCTTTATAAAATTGCAAACTGTAGAGAAGACAGGTCTTAAGAAACCCTATCGACGTGCAAGGGGTTTCTTTTGCGAGAAGTCAAAGTTCAAGCACTAAAATACAATTACTGTTAAGTGAACACAAATATCACTCCACTTCCGCAAACAGTTGTTTATAGACTAAACGGTCAGCTGTTACAGTTTTATTGGCTTTCAAAAGTAGCGATCACGTCACCTTAACAATTCAATGAAAACAAGTTTTTTTTTTAATAAAATGCAAAAACACTACACACTTAAATTATGAAATATATAATAATCAAAATCTACACATGCAAGCACTAAACGCTGAAGATAAATAGAACATAAACTAGTACAAATTTACAAGATAAAACAAATTAAGACACTCAAATAAGAGAGTGGAGTAAAAAACTGAAAATGTCTACTGCTATTTTGTAATTACAAATGTTAAATACTGCCGAAGGAGGGGAGGGTATTCCTTAATTCCCGAACCCGGTCTAGCCCCCCCCCCCCCAAAAAAATTCTCATGGGCGCCCATGTTACTACTATAAGGGGCTACTAATCACGGGAGTTTCCAGGAGGTTAATTTATTTGCAAAGCCAGTTTTTGGTCGGTATTTTACCTTTCATTAAAAAACAATTATCATAAAAGCATATAATTATTGAATTGCAGTGAGTTAATTCGTCAGTGGTTAATATTTATAAGGTAATGGTGAAAACTGTGAAATTATGTACGTTTGTCTTTTATCCCAACTGAACGACGAGCAAATAACAAACATCTATTTCTACAAGTCCGAAGATTTTATTTTATATTTAAATAAAAGTAATTTTAACACAAACTGGAATCAGAGAGAATCTCTACGTTCACATTGGAAGTCAGGTATCTTGCCTTACTTTACAATTCCATTCCGTTTCCTTAACCCAAGTTCCCAACCTTACTTCGA
>JAGFPH010000048.1:1134626-1151304 GCA_018207615.1 Philaenus spumarius
TACGTAGTGAATTGTTAATTTGGAAGGTGAATTGTTAATTTGGATACATGGAACGTGGAAGGTGTTTAATACGTAGAAGGTCAAGTTACAAAGAAATCAATAAGGTTTACCAAGTTAACATTAATTTAAAAAAAACAGTAAACATTTTCACCCTTTTTTTACCTTGAAAGTTTTCTAGGAATTAATGGCCTCCTATTTTTGGTATTTTAGACTTATTTTTAAAATATTTCAAATTTGGGTAGTTTTTTTTTTATACCAACTTTAAAATCTGGCTAAAAACGTAACTCGATTCAAGAATCAATTGAGGTTAAATGATAACGAGAAATTCATAAAAACTCATTGACATTGTAAAATAGAGGAATACTCACAATCATTGTTACAATTGAAAGAAACTGAGACCCATTTGTATGCATACCTGCAACAAAAGAATAATAAACAAATAAAATAATAATAATACGTAATAATAAAGTAAATTATTACAAAACTTATTTAGGATAATATGTTAAATATAAAAAACTATAAATCTGTCCAATAATTACTGCACGCAATAAATCCTACAAATAAAATTCAAATGACTATTACTACCATAGTTTGATATGTGGAGGAATGTGCTAAAAGTGATCTATACAGTTTTTAAATATATGACGTCTTATTTTTAACCAAAGCTTGAAATAAAGGGAAATTATCCATAAGAAAGCATTAAACAAAGCTATGACTTCAAAAGTTCAGTTTTAGAAGAGAATACATAGTGTATTTTCGTACAAAGATTTTCTACATTAACATTTGATTCATTAAAGAATCTACAAGTTCATTTCTGACTATTTTCTTGGATAAAAATATCTGGTTTTGTGAGCGTGTGGTTTTAGGGCGACATTCTTTTTTGGTTTAACATTCCTGTTAAATCGAAAGCAAGGTAATTTTACAAGGGTAACCAGAGGCAATTAGCAAACAGAGAATAAGCTTCAATTTCTTTCACACATGTAATGTTGCATCTTATAATTTTGAACTTGGAACGATCTATTATCACACCCGTAAAGCTACGACGATAAATAACATAGAAAATCCAATTATTAAATTTTCTTGAGCGACAGAAGTCATAATAAAGGATAAAAATAACCATCATGACTTAAGCCTACTAATAAAATAATAACCTACAAATTAAAGATACTAATTATTTTACAGTGTGTAATCATCGTTTAATGGAAGTGCCACTGAGAAATAGCCGAGTAAAGAGCTGATTAAATCAACAATGAAAATCCTGTATCAAATGAGCTGTGCACGTATTTTAATAATAAATATTTACAGTGGGTTTCCAGCGAGAAAATTTACTTATTGGGAATTATTTTGGAATTTATCTAAAAAGCACTTTCGAATAACTCCAAAATTATTAAAATCGGCTCGGTAAAATTCTAGGAATATGCATTACAGAACCACCTAGGGTCCTTTTATAAATGTACCGTTCAATTTCAAGAACACGACTAAGAATGTTTTCTTACAAAAAAGTATTATTTCTTATATTTTGCGTATAATGGAAATTACTTATAAACACTACTCACAATCGCAGTGACCTCTTTCATTGGATAGTAAAACGCATTTATATTTGCAACAAATTATCACCGACAGTAAATACAAATCACTATTTCACCAAATCATTATCAGAAAATAAACTAATTGAAAATAACACTTACTGGCCGCTATTATTGTTCTGTTTGTCAAAGATCCCTGAGGCATACCCACGACTACAGTAAATTGAATTGGAGTCTGAGAAATCAATTCCTTTCTAAATGACTCCCAAATCGAATAAAATACAAAAGCTTTGTTAAAATGGAAAATAATTTCACTCCCAAAGGGGGCTATTTAATTTACATCAGATGATAGGTTTCAAACAAACTGGTAGAAAGAGATATTTTTTACTTAAAATCACTATTTCTGACACCAAGTGAAATTGTAAAATTCGATCTTAAACGGGTAAAATAAATTTAAAAATTGTCTAAATGTCTAAATAGCGTTGTAGCGGTTGTAGCGAAAGGTGTGGTGTGTAAGCAATATTTTGTAATCTGATACAGTTTACAAAAAATCATTCTTGAAATTAAAAACATCTGGAATAAACACTTAAACAGAACTGCTGTAATTTGTATGTAAATTATTTACTGTAATACTTATGCAGTGGCTGGAAAGTTACACTGTTCAAGGAGACAAATTTTAAACGACTTTGAAGAATAAATCCACGCGCACACTGCATCGACCAAGCAACAATGCAAAAGCAACAATTTTAAGGAGATGCGCACACTGCACCGGCCGGTGCGACCGACGAGGACGGATCGGACATATTTTACAAAGTGCTACCATGTGACTAAGAAGCCATTTGTATATTCAGTCTTGTCGAGTGAGGTTGTGTTGCAGTAGTTTCTTGTATTGTTAAAAAAAAAAATGCGATGGAAGTTGATGCAGAGCTAGCTATATATAGTATATGTGCACTTATTTGGATGAAAGAAAAGAATCGTCGATTTTGATCTCATAATACTAACACGAGAGGTATTAAATTAAAAATAACTAAAACTAGGTCTTGAGTTATTAAAATAGTCCGGATGCCTCATTTTATATAGATCTGGATAAGTTTGTAAGAATGAAATAATGTACACCTACATCCACCTTGTCACCACAGTAATCAAAACTCAAATGGCGAATAGTTCCGTTCCTGGGGCCGTTCCTGGGGCTAACACCGACCGGCACGACAATCCAAAAGTTCTTTCACTCCGACTGTTTGCAAAACTGCGAAAGTGGCGAATCGTCTGTTGACATTCGGTCGTACCGGTCGGTGTATAGTACGCGCATCTCTATAAAGGAACTAGAAAATGACTATTATACAAATAAAGGTCGCCCTGGCCGGTCGGTGCAGTGTGCACGCAGCTTTATGAGACAACAAAACATGTACTAAATAATAGCGCTACAACATGTTAGGTGCAAAAACACCCAACAATCATTTATATAATGCCAATGTACATTTCATTCAACCCTGCAGTACATTTCGGTAAACAAGTTACCACCATCGAAGGGTGCTAACCTAAAACTCCACTTTTAAGACCAATTTGTCGATAACAACTTGATAGAGTAAACATTAACATTCTGTTGTTTTTACATTCCATATTTGTAGTTAGGTTCTCAATTTTTTCCTCGTCTGTTATGTTAAAATTAGTTCAAATCTTAAAATTACCTAAACTAATGAATAAGAATAGCCGAAACTAATTGTTGGTAAACAATTAAACATACACCAATAAAGAAAACTTCCAACAGTAAAAACAATAATAAAGTAACATGATTTTATTTATTCTTAAAGTAGTTTTATCCCAAGTTTATTCTATATAGTAAGTAAAGGTTGAAAGCTTAAGAAATGTGTGTGTACGCCGAGCGTGTGCAAATATGTACCATACTATTAATTTATAGTAAAATATTTATTTAGCACCTCCAACTACAATATTTATGGGCCGGATAGATTGTGTCACACGCTGACCTAACTAAGGGACGAACGTGAACGTTAGGGTGGGCTAGAGAAGACACAATTTGCTTACTAAGAACTACTGTGAATCATACGCAGAGTCGCCCGTCCCACACGTGATGTTCGTTTTCCCCATTGGCCCAAATCCCTAACGTCAACTATTTTAAGGAGGCGCTTCACTTTAAAACTCTCGGTGAATAAGGTATAGTGCTGTTAAAAATCCGGATGCGGATGATATTAGGGCTTCTAACAAATGTAGAAAACTTGTAAGTTTTTAAATTGTAATATCAGTAATTTTTACAAAATGATGGTAAACCTTAAAATTTCGAATGAAAACCATTATGTTGTACTCCGTTTTTGAATTTTATACGTAATTTGTATACTTTTTTATTCTATGCGTGTATTGACTTGCAATTTGGATTTTTATATTTTTGAAAGGCTGTGATACTTATTGTAGGAGATGAAACAATAATTATTATAATTTAAAAAATACTTGAACTGACGTTCTATCAAGTCACACTGTAAAAAGTACAACTTTATCTTAACATTTATCTTGATTTATCATCAAATCAATTAATCTAGACCTCAGAACATCCAATTTAAGTCTAAAGCTAAGCGAAACAATCATTGTTATATGATTATGTATGCAATGTATACAGTTGTTCTTTAAGCCAATACATCTGTATACAGAAGGGAGAATTGGAAACCGTGGACTCTCCCCTTACGACCAACCCACTTGCATAACAATTCCAACTCCCGCGTGTAATAAAACAAGGTTTTATGTTTTCTTTCTTTGGTACTTAAGGCACTCGACAATTGACTCTATGTTCCTTGGAGAAAAAGAAACTATATTACCAGACGTTAATTAAAATACACAATTTGGGAAAGTGTTAATACACTCTTAACCGTAAAGTGTTTATACTTCTATAAAGCATTATGTATACAAATTGAATATTTAAAATGGTCACAAAATCATGTGAAAACAGGTCTTGGATATCAGCAAGTAGTAATTTTTTAAATTACTAACAATTTTGATTATATATCGTTCTTTGATAACAAAATAAAATACAACAAAATACTTAAAAAAACAAATTTAAAAATTTTTACTTTTTCAGCTATGTTTCAATACCTAAAATACAAATGAAAAAACACAGACCAAGACAGGAACGCAGATGTTCATACATAATATTTGGGGCAGTGTATAACGCAAAATTATAACTTAAAATAATTTATATAAAGTAGACGGATAAAATAAAACTAGTTTGTAAAATTTCACCCTCAACATTCAAAATTATTTATTAAGGGTTATGGCTATGTTGCATGTCTGCCATTTAACATCTATTTTCTATAACTATAAGTTCAATGGTAAAATAAAATTAGTATTCCGTTGTCAAGTTCTATTTTACACGTATCATTTAAGATGACAATTAAAGAACACATTAAGGCGGGTCCGCTGTCATCATCTACATCAGATATATTACACTAAATTTGTATTTTATTTTTTACAATTTTGATTCAATTTTTTTTAAACGAATACAGATATACAAATACAAGAAAGAATAAAATAACAAAAATTTCCATTTTTATTTCAAACAAAATCACAAATATGAGATAAAAAATAAATATGTTTAACATTACTCTTTATATGCAATTCAAACATTAAATTCCCTGCAGCTGAGCGACACTTAATCATTAGAAAATGTTAAATCATATGCAAAATACAATTATTTACATTTCATTTCGTCGTATAAAAAAGAAAATATATATTTTTTTGCCACAAAATTTTTTAGAGTTGACTCGATTATTAGTCCACCGAATTATAATCAACACTTCAACATTAACAATATACATGTATATTAATCACCAAAATAAAGATAATACTGTTATAACAAGTAAAAATACAGGGTTTCCATTACACGCTGGTAATTAACAAAAAGTAGATAAAACTATCCAATGGAAGGAGTATATAGTAACTTAATATCTGGCATTGTTAGTGCATTTAGTATTCGTAAAGCCAAGGCGGCAACAAGGCACGGAGTAGTGAGCTAATGTACATGCAGGAACGTCCTTACAAACTTAATAGTTTGATTAAAATGTTTTGTCGTTGTTAAATGCCATAAACTTGTCTTCAAAAGACGTGCTTTGAACACTAATGCCCATTTACAATATCTAGAGACTTAACACAACGGATTAACGAGGTAATAAATCAAACACATACTATATTTTATAAATTAAATACAAATCTAATTACAATAATTAATATAAAGTTGCGTAATTGTTTGCTTTACAAACATTGCAATTACCTTACTTTTGATAACACTTTTTAACGGTAATTAATTTATAAACCAAGGTTATTTGAGTTAATGTTTTTGAGTGTATACTCACTACGAGAAATGAATAGATGACTGTGTAAATCTGTTGTAATAAATTTAATAAAATTAAAAAACTATAACAAACAAATTTCAAAAGAAATTTTATATTTCTGGAGGGCATAATTGTTTCTATTCAATTCTCACTTTTGAAGTTTAATTGCTGATGTTCGAACTACAATCTTCCTGTTTATAATTCAACTATGTATGTATTAGTTATTACTGGTTCTAAACACCCTATGTGTGCATTAGGATGAAACTAAAAGGTCTACGAAGCAGGATATTCAAATAAATACAAGGTATAATATTTTAGTACTAATTTAATATGTCGAATGTGAAACATATTTAAAAAAATACAAACTCCTTTTTCAAGTTTGGCCCATTTATTCCTAAAAGTAAGTATAGTAATAAAAAAGAACAAAACAAAATGAAGTAGATTAACGCCGTAAAATGTATATTATCCGCTACTTTTTATATACGGAACATAGAATATCTCAACTCAAAAACTAAGCATTTGTTTTCAAATACACACCATTTAAATAAAGTGTTTGTGATATGTTTTTTATTCGTGTGCTTTATTTCAAAGATGCTTAAACTGAAATAGGCATACACTATTTAAACAATTGACGCTGGATAAACGTATAATTGAAAAACTAATCGCACATATTTTAGTAAAACGAATGTACATTGGCTCGATGAGTTTTCTTTTTTCACGTAGATTATAAAGACATTCTTCGTCTAACCTCAAATTTTAGTTTGAGCATCAAGTCATACAACAGAGTTTTTGATACTCAACCTCTTATTCAGTTTTTTTTTTAGTCTACTGTACAGACTCCCGATATTGTTTATCTTAGGTCGGAATTAGGTAATCAGTTATTCCGTTCTTTCAACACTTGACTTGGAAAACATTTAGTACTATGATATACTTAGTAGTAAATAATAAAAGGGCATTAAGCACATTATAAAATAGATAATGTTTAACCTCGGATGAAAAGTTATATATTGTTCTATGTTGGCGTCAGGGGAAACGACTGAGACGATCTCTTTTGTTAGGTTAGAAATCGCCAAGGGTAAAACATTCAAAATTGTTTCTAGGAAAACTAATTCATGACTTTGGAACGCCGCACAGTGTGGCAAAATCCTGAAAACCTAGCAAAAAGTAAAAATATAAAAATGTACTCAGAGTCAACGACCACCGATTTTTCTTATCTCTATAGACAATTTTGTTCGTTTCAAACCCAGCCAGTAGGCAATAGCTTTCTCTTTCCCCCCAGGCCGCTTCTAAAAACTGATCAGTTACGGCTGTGGTTACTGCTAGTTTGTTAAATAATTTTCAAAACTGTTGTAGCTTACGTGTTTTATCAGATATAGTTACAAAAATTAATTCAAAGTCTTCAGGTATGTTAATAAGTACATTCTGGTAAATTTTCAATTAAATATTATTTAATTAAATTATTTTAGTATTATAAAATACCCCTAAACATAAAAAGTAAACTTTAAAAGTAACTTTTTGTTCTGAAAGTATGTAAACTTTCAACATACCTCCCTATGGCTACCCATGGACGTTTTTAAGCTACATTATAGCTTCAAACTTATATTTTTAACAAACTTCTTGTATCTTGCTCATACTTGCTCAAAATAAAAATTTTTATGTTTAAATATACCCTTACGTTGTTTTGGTAACA
Source organism: Philaenus spumarius (assembly GCA_018207615.1). NCBI lineage: Eukaryota > Metazoa > Arthropoda > Insecta > Hemiptera > Aphrophoridae > Philaenus > Philaenus spumarius. The sequence goes on from JAGFPH010000048.1 coordinate 1,142,177, forward strand.
CTGAGAAAGATTTCTCATGCAAACAATATAGCTCAGTCATTCTGTGCAAAAATAAGCCCCGACCTGAGAAAAATCGGGCCTAAAGAAAAATTATTTTTAGCACTTCTTGACAGTGAAAATAACATATAAAAAAACTTTACATCCATAGGGGTTCAATTAATTAATATATTCACGTGTGAAGGTGTACTTTTTGATATTTTTGAAAATTACCAGAAAACTAGTGCTTTTTCTGCAAAAATGCAGGAGGCCAAAATTTTAGCTTATAAAATTCTGAACAATTTTCTTTTTTTATTATCTCCGTAGCTGTTACGGATCACGAGATATTGTCATTTGAAGTTTAGTAAAGCGTGAATCACCCTCGTTATTCTAGCAAAATATGATGTTCAATCATCAAATTACTCAAAATAAAAGCTTGGTGTAATACTTGTACCCTAAAAAGCAATAAATCTCTTTCCTGAAAGCAGTAAAATATTTTTTTCATGATCTTTTTACTAATGCATGCAAGTGCATTTAAAAAAAGAATAAATGGAATAAATTCTGAACGCTTTGATGGATGAGAGTTTGAAAAGAATTTATTAAAAAAAGTAATTAATTTTTTACATAACGGATTACCATTTCAAAAAGTTAAATTACAATAATAATAAACGCTTAACTGTCGGAACTACTAGCAAATCCAGGATCTGGATCTGCTTCCTCTGAATTCATGATGTCAATTTCCCCAAAATGTCCGTCATTTTCGTCACTATCGCTATCAGAATCATCTTCGTCAATATCTCGACGTTCATTTTCAAGATCTTCATAACCATCACTATCACTTTCACATTCTTCATCCTGTATCTTTCCTAAATTCGTGCAATTAGTGGATTCACAGGAACCGCAAACGGATGAGCACTTCAGCCCAGATTTTCTACAAGTACAAGACGATATATATTACTCCAGTACAGTTGTACAGTTTAAGAATAACATTTGTAAAATTTCTTTAGGCGCAGGTGCTTTTAACATTTTGACTGGGGCCAATATATCATGCATCTTCCAGCCCCAATTATCTGCCGGCAGATCATTAGACATCCATACCTGAACTTGAATATAAATTCGATAAAATGCTGGGCAGCTGCATCATCAGTCGGCGGGAGATTTTCCAATTTAACGGGTTGTAAACCTTTTCTTTTATTACTGAATGCTTGCTTGAATTTAAGAAATTTATTCACACATGTAATATTTTTAAGAGAATTATACAAATTCAACAAGAAAATTCTTCCACTTGTCTCGATAGCCTCATGCGTTTGATTTGGTAAAAGGAGCGTTTCCAGGGCTTTTGTCAATTCAACATTTTTCTTTCTTTTTTCAATATTTCGGAATAAAATGTTTTTCCCCTTCCCAAAAAAGCACGATGTTGTATCACAACCACTTACAGCGTGTAAAAATAGGATAAATGTTTTACAATATTCATAATTAATTATCGAAACTATGATTAGAGTAAATTTTCTGTTCTGAGTTTCCTTTGAATGGCTTTAATAAAAAGATTTTTTCAGTACCAGGAGTCAAAGCTGTTAATAAAACTAAAATATCGGTATCCTCAGAAACAATTACTGCCGTTTAATTTTTGATAGAAAGAGCAGTTCTAACTATTAATGAATCTGCGTCATCTTTTCTTTAAAGTTATTAAACTGAAAATTTTTACATTTACTTCTTACAACATACATATAAAAAGTATCATAGATTGACATTTTGTCGCGTGCTGCTAAGAGGTAAAAATGTAGTAAAAATGTTGATTGTTATACTTTCCTTAAAGCTAGAGAATAAACCCTTAATAAATTAAGGGATTTAAAAATAAGAAACCACTATGTTACATCCAAATTAAAAATAAATAAGACATTTTAGAATTGAATAGTAGAGCCTATTTATATAAAATAACCTGTTTGCATTTGCTTCGACGGGAGTCACCGTGGGGGTTGGCGAGCGAAGCGAGCAGGGGGCGGAGCCAACTAGTATATTATATAAAGAAACTTTAAGCGTGATAATATCAAGTATTAATTTTGTTAATCTAGAAATACGATAGTATGTTGTGATATACACTTAAAATATTGGATTTTCAAATGCTTCGGACAGAATATATCTGAGCAATGCGTCTCAAAATGAAAATAAACACGTGTATTTATTAGTAGCTGAGGTGTTACCGAAGAGATTCATATATATATAGATGGTTTATTCTCTGGGGAGCTCGAATAGGTGACATGACAGGGTGCGCGCGCTCGGTACGCTTCGAAATTCGGTGCCGCGGCGGTCGCGGAGGCATGCAAACTTCGTGAATATTTTTCGAGCATAAGGAAGCATTTTTATTAAAAAAAACATAATCACATTTTCTATTGCAAATTTTCTCAACTTTTCTGCATAATTTTTTGTTTTTTCATATCATGAAAAATAAAAATAATATTGACCAAAAACAGAATTTTCAAAAAAAAATTCAATTTTTTGTTGACTTTTTCGACCTCTCCAGATGTAAAGTTTTTTTTTTTTTTTTTTGAAACTGTTATTTTAAATATTACAAATCCACAGACTTTGCTCAGGCCCGATTTTTTCTCGGGTCAAGGTCTTTTAATGACTGGGCTAAGACACATACAATTCTGAAAACAATTTTAAGATTTGTATAAATTGAAATAAATAATTTATTTGAAATAAATTATTGCCAAGTTTTTTGTTCTGACACGGCAAGAATCTATGTAGAACTGTATCCGTGGTACTACATGAAACCTACATTGCATAAGCTGCTTGTACTTGTACCTGAGATGACATCTTCTGCGCAACTACTTATGTATGGGGCAGATGGCAGAGGTAGCGCCAGAGGCGCGGACCAAAGATTTCAAGAAGTAAAGGGCAGCATTTTCAAGGAAGTCTTCGAGGGGAAAACTAATCAGGAGGTATTTAACACGATGCTGATTACTTCACTACCTGTCATTCAAGCCATAGAAACGCCCCAAAGAAAAATTGTGTCTACTTTCCAAAGGAAGTTATCGAACTTTTTATCTCCACCCGATATTGACATGGATGAGGCAAGCGAAGCTGAGGAAACCAATGATTTGTCAGACTCAGATGAGTAGTGAATTAGTAAATAGTTATGATAAAAACATGAATTATGAGTTTTTGCCACTTTTTCTCGATTTCGTCACGTTATGCTCCGCGGGCGTCTAGGATAAAATCCTTCTTAAAACGACATTTAATTAATATTTGAAGATTGTGTTGACCAAGGAGAGTTGTGTAAGCACTATGTTAACGATGGCGGCTTAAAACATAACGATAAATACAGGGCTTAATTTAGCAAGATTAAACTGTGTAATAAGGAAGCTTTTCCAGCCAACCTTTCCCCAAGTTAATTTTGACTTAATCCTACTGTCAAATGTTTATTTTAATTAACGTCGAGAAAAATAGTGTTTTCTACGTCTCTCCTGGGAAAGCCCAAGAGCACAGACAAAAGGATGAGAGCCTTAATTTCAAAAGAACAAACTTAAAAAAAGGTTCTTGTGTTATTAAGTGTGGGAGTTGGGATTGTTATGCAAGTGGGTCGGTCTGAAGGGGAGGGTGTACGGCTTACTGCTCTGTATACAGATGTATGGGCTTAAAGAACTTGAATACGTGCTGGATACCTATTTCTACAGTCATAAAACAAACAAAAATGTAGTCTGCGTTTACATTTCAAAATTTTGGTAGACTATCCATCAGTAAATAAAAATATATACTTTGATATTATAATGAACAGAGAAAACGTATTGGAAATTGTAGGTTAATCTCACTTCAATTGTGTACGTAACCATAATTCAAATTGAAATTATAAAGTAGTTAATATAAAATAGTTCACCAAATGTGCTGTGATATAACATTTGCGCTCAACACCAAATATCTTGAATTAAAATGCAGGTCTTAGTCGTACGTTTTTCATCTTGATTTTAATTAATAAATTCAACACTTGCTTGAGAAAAAATACAAGTTAAAATTTATAAAATAATTCTCAATTAATAATAACTGATACTTTCTACTAAATTAGCAAATAGGTTTTTTTTTCTTCAATGAAATAGTTTTAACTAAACATTTTAATAGAGACAAAAATTGTAGTAGGCCTAATCTAAACTTAATTTTAACGATTTACCTAGAAATAGAGACCGAAGACAAGGACTTGGGAGACCTAGCGAGAGACATTAACCAAAATAAAGGTAAAGTATATTTTAAGATCCAAACGTTAGGCTGAAACACACACTTTATTGGATTAAGATGATTCCATTTGAATATAATTAAACAAATGGTAAAATAGGTTAAAATAGCATCGCAATAAAAAAAAGTAGGCTATTGATATTGTGGAAAACATGGATGTCTGCCAAACTACTTAAAATATTGACTGTGTACATTTTGCTAAATAGATTAAACTCTCTCGTTGATTAAACTCTACCCTAACTATTAAATAAACAAAAACTATATCACCTTCCTTATAGCAAATTACTTTTATACCAGTCAATCAGGGTAATTTTATTTTAATAAATAAAAATAAATCTATAGAGAAACATTTAATACTTCATTGGTGTTATCAGCAGCTTCTTTAACTATTCCTTATAAGGGGGAAAACAACATACTTGGCAGTAGAGGGGATCAAAGGGGAAAAATGTGCTCTACTTAAATAAAAGCTTTTTCGCCTCTTTTAAAATGTTCGTTTTTTGTTGTTGTTAAAGCAAACATATCTGCAAGTTTGCGCACATTATCTGGTGTAGTGCAGCACATATTTTTAAAAAGAATAAATTTCTACAGAAACTGTAACGTTGATATTATTTTGTCACTAACATCATTATTTATGTCAAAGGAAATAAGATAGTTGATAAACTGGTCAAAATGGGATGAAAACCCTTGCGTTACTGAATTGTAAGGTTAGGTGTGGCAGATGGATGGAGATGCTGAAAGATTAAATACAAGTACGTAATTTCGTTGAGAGCCTGGACAGATATCTAGGCATCGATGCTGAAAATAATAAAATTGGTAACTTGCTTTCCATGGCCGTGGGTGTGGTAGATCTGCTCTGCTAATATTGGGCAGATTATAAATGTATCGTCTTTGGTTATCATTATCATTTAGCAGCCTTTGGTTCAAGGTTACTTCAAAAAAGGTTTCGAGATATTCGCGTCCCAAAAAGAGCCCACAAAGATCTTTCTATTGGGAACTTATGTTTGTTTAGTAATACAAGTTTGACGAAACTTAAAAAGAATTGATTTTTATAACGTGCATCACTTTTGATGTTCGTATATCACTTTTCTCGATAACCTTTCTAAAACTTTAATCAGTATGTTGATGTATAAAGCGATAACATAGCTTTACCTACCTTTCAAAAAGTGAAAAGCTATGACATTTAACAAAATGGCCGATCACAGATAACCAGAAGGAAAATACCCCGAAACATAATGAATGAATATTCAATTTTCAGAAAATAATTAAAATTCCTTAACGAACGGCTTCGATTCTCTGAATGCCTCATATTTGCTCAGGCATTTTTCATATCTATTGAATTACTTATAAACGAGGCGAGGTGAAAAGCTGCAAATATCGACAGCAAGAAATCAAAGAATTAGTTTTAGTTTTAGAGTACATACATTAAGATTTTGACGGTCGATCAATAGCTTTTATTTGAAATTTTAAATAAAAACAAATATGTACATTTGCATATGAAGTGTGAAAATAATTTCGTTTATATAACAAGTCATCACCCGATCTCTAAAACTGTAAAAGATTAGACCATAATACATTTAAAAAAAAAAACATAACTGAACAAGTATTTGCTTGCTGGTATTTGCTTATAAGCATATCCTGAATATGTATTCTTCAGAGCCATTAGTATAACAGGGCGTGGAATGAATAGCAAACAAAAAAAAACATGTAAAGCAAATAATGCATGTATTTATTATTTGTCATACGAGAAATTGAAATCCATTTACGGGAGTAATATTATGATTGCGTGATATTCACAGTTATGCAAAATGTTTCTGGTCACACCAGCTTTTCATGGAATAATAATAATAATAATAATAATAATAATAATGAATAAATCGATACTCAGTGATAATCTCTCTATGAGCACACAAATATCATACAGTGAATGTTAATAAATTGAGTTCACATATTTTACCGCTTATTTCTACAATATTAACGCAAATAAATATATCTACATTTGATTAAAGTCAGGTGTATTATTAATACAATACAAAACTAAACTCGCTTTGTTTATAATGAACGAAATAACGTTATAAACGTAAAAGCAAATTGCCCAAGCTTTTCATTGTATATACACTACAATAAAATATTAGCATGTAATGAAATTGCCTACTGAACAATTATATCGCCGCCACTATCTTTCATGTTTTACATTTACTTGTTATTAATGTTACCAAATTTCAGGATCAGTTTACATTAAGGTTAGTGAAATAGTGTTGCAAGGTTTTCTTTAACAAATACTTAGATCTCTAGGTTTATGTTACCGTAGTCCGAATAATCAAAAACAATAAAAACGTTTACTTTGTTACAAGTGAAGTTAATAGAAGAGTGTTAAAAAGGTAAATGCAGTAAATACATACATTGAAAAATACGGTAAAAAGATGACATCGCTCAATCCGAACAATTTAAACGTTTCAATAGTATAATTTTTCATTAATAAAAATCAACTACAAAAATAAAAATACCTGACTGAATCGAATGATCATTACACAAGACCTAAGCACATGAGATACTGTCAAAAATAACTTCATATTGTTCATCTTGGTTATAAAAGCTGTAAAGCTGTTTATTGCTAACTTAACTTCGTCATCAGTGGAGTCAGAACTAATTCCCTCCAAACAAATAGGCAAACTATTAGGACTGAGGTTAATTTGAAAAATGTAAGTGGCATTAGTTAGTCACAATTTTGTTACGGTCGTTTTAGTTTGTTATTTTCAAAATCGATATTTTGTTATTTATTTTGGTTAGAAATTCCAATTTGAACTAGTCTCATCAAGATTTCATGATTACATTTTAAGAAAAAACTATTTTAATTCAGAAAAAATAACAGCTAACTTCCGCTATATTGGATGTTTAACGTTAGGTAGTTAATGACTCGTTTATTCTAGGACGAAACATTAGGGCATTTTAAATTTTTGTTTGTTTTTGTAATTTAGTATCAATCTTGATGTGATTCAAAGAAATGTTTTAATGGTTGGAAAAACTACGGCGATAGCCCGCCATACTGTGTATGCCGTTTCGTCATATAACACACGTAGGACCAAGGCGAATCATACGTGCCAATTAGTAGATTGCCATTCTAAAAATACATAAATTATTAAATTTGTACATAGAACATTACAATCTGGATATAGTAGCTGGACTCCTGATTATCAGAAAAGAGATCAAAGGCAGATCAAAATAAGACGTTTTCCTTCACAGACGTATTTTGTGGAAAGTACTAGATTTGAAAAGTTGTTTTCTTGACAGGATTATTCCAGTAGGTATTTCGTGAAATGGCCTTACGCGCATTATTTTTCCTTATAGAAACAGTTAAATAATTAGGAAGGCCTTAATTTCACTACTCGTGACTGCCAAGAAGAATGTACTAGTTTTGAGGTCCTCGGGGGTGCTGGTGTGTAGACAGGCTATTCGCTTCACTAATTTGTCTGACTGCTCAGCAAAATAATAACAACATTTCAACAAAACCTCTCGTCTATTTTGATAGGATACAATCATTGATAGGATAAACATGATTTTGATAACTATTAATAAATGAAATCAGCTATGTTACACGCAAGACCAGCAAGAAACTATCAAGACATAATTTTCAAAACATAACAAATAAATCAAAAGAAAGTTGTTTTATTATTTTAACACTAGTTTAATTGCAAAATTTTTTTGTCATAATTTTAACTAAACGAAATTCGTAGACTTTTAAAGTTAATATTTAGTATTCTACTAGTCTATTGGTTTAAAACTAATCAACTTCCAACTACAAAAAGGCGGAAGAGGAAAAATAGAAAGAAAAGAGTAATAATATTACAATATACACCCTTAGCTGGATATACTGGTGGAACAAATAGAACGATATTAAGCCAAATTGTATCAACGAGAGGGGAAATGTAATGGTGAACGAGAAGGTGGTTTTGAATTGTAATGTTACTTCGACGCGTTCCTTGGAATTGCAAAATGTAAGAAAGTTTGTCCAATGGTTTATTATGCAGTTAGTTGTGTTTCATGCTTCCACTACGATAAACAAATACAGAAGACAACTACATTTATTTTCCTTTTATATTTTCTTTGAAGAGTTCTGGTTTGATAAATGTTAACGTATATTAATTGTTCAACAATCTATACTTTGTTTTAGATGAAGTCGTTTCATCTAAATGGCTGTTTCATATAAAATATAAACAATACTGCTAAATATGTATCAAGTGCTCCTGTTTTTGTTTATTAATTATTATTAAAGTTAACATTTCAAGAAAATTCGAAATAAAAACTTACATGTGTAACAACCGCGATGTAATACTAGCAAAATATTACTGAATCTGCATCTTTTGATAAGTTATAAACGCCAACACATTTCAGGAAATTTAAACGATCAATCTAGAAACGATTTCCAATTAATTACTTGTAAAAATTTGTCGAAAGATTATTTAGGTTTAACACATAATGTTTACACATAATCTATTTGTTTCAGCCCATAAATTATACCATAATAAATCTTTGGAAAATTGTTACAATGTAAAATTGTATATATATTTATCATACAGATTGTCTCAAAAGATTACATAGGTCAGATTTGATACATTTTCGGTAAATGTTGTGAAAAGGGGTTTTAATCGTTTTTGAATCCTTAATTGTATCTTCGTAACATTTTCTTTATGCAATCTGCTGTTAACAAATTAACGATATGGCTTAGTAATCGAACAATAGTTTCTCTTTAGAAACTACTAAAACTAAATTTAAAACTATTAAAAATAAAATAGAAACATTTTGTGAAATTTAACATATTTTGTTTCATATAGTAGTTGGTATTGATTGTGAACAATAATCCCTTTAGCAGATCATAAATTATTTTTCACCACACTACGATGTTTTCAGCTATTTTCGGAACGTCATTT
>JAGFPH010000048.1:1151314-1170090 GCA_018207615.1 Philaenus spumarius
ATTTTCATGTGTGCTAAATAAATATTCTTTTTTAATTTTATATAGTGCTTATTTTATTGTGTAGTGTGGTGAAATATAGCGTTCGCACCACGGACGAAAGGGATTTGCAGCTCTGGATCGTTTCAAATTTCTCGACTCCGTCTCGAACTTGAAACAAGATCTCAAGCCTGCAAAACCTCATTTTCGGCCCTAGGTGCGAAATATACTATTATATACCCAGCGTAATACACATGCGAAATCTGACGATGTCTCGAGTAGATATTCAACAAAATGACTTTTATGTTAATTGCAAATAGATAATTTATGTTATTTAAACTACCACTCTACACATCCAATGCATTAAATAAAAGAATAGAAAATTTTCATATTTTTATGAGTGATCAATTTATTATTCACTGTCGAAAATTATAAATACTTAATGTAGATCATTTGAATATTAAAAGATGAAAGCTTTTATTGAAATCAAATTTTAAGTTTTTAGAGTTAATATTTATTTAAATAAATTCAATTCAAAAGACCGTTAGATTATATAGTAAAAACGTCCCTAAGCTCTCATCACCTACGATGAGGTACGTAGGTAGGCCTACTACGAAAGAAATGTTACATAACCAGATACATAAAATAGTGTAATAAACTTAAAATATACGATTTTAAATACATAGTGAAATTAAATTACATAATAATTGATAACGTGACGACAGCAAAGTACAATAATTATTAATGATTAACCTTAGTTATTGATTGGTTTAGTTTAAATATATACTATGTTTATAACATATCCCACAGATTTATACGTTACGGTTCAATACATCGTGGAAACTACAATAAAATGTTTAAATTTATAATGGAGTTTCGACTATTTACGATGCGCTACTGTATATAATTTATGAAGTCCAGTTTTATTGGCATATCAGTTCCCTTTACTTTTATGGATGGATGGATCAATTATAGAACAAAACTAATTTGAAAACTTCCACTTATGAGCTTCGTGATTTGCCTTCATCAAGTCAAGCCAACGTTAAATTATACCACTTAAAGAATATTTTAGATTTGGGGTAGATTAAAAACAGTAGGTCTATATTTTAAGGGGGAATTTAGCTATTTAAAAAATACGGGTTTACAATGTTTATTATTCCAAATTCAATCATTACATAATCGTTTCCCTTGTGTTTAGAATAAAACGTATAACATTAATAGAAACAAGAAGTGTTAAATTTGCATTATTCATGACCCGTTTTCTCAGGACTCAAGAGGTATATTATTCAAATTTGTATGTGTCATTCCTTGGGCCTAACCCAAAATATAGACACACGATTTTTCAAAATATAATATAAAAATTTTTATTTAAAATGTTTTTTATAAAACTCCAAAAAATGTTAAAAAAACTACTTTATAAAATTCTTAAATGGAAACTAGCTTTTTAAATTAAAAATCCTCGTGTTAAAATCTACAGTTCTATCACACAAATAACTGATAAACATTTCAAGCTAATACTTACAGTAGTTTCTGAGATAAAGGGTCATTTGTAAAAAATACAACTTTCGGAAAAACGCATTTAAAAATTGCTTTTAATACTTCTACAATTTAGGCACTTCTTACAATATTTTAGTAAAGTCCAGCACCACAACATGGGTTGTCTTCACCGTCCTCATCATTAAAAGCCTCTTCTAACTTCCTTTTGGCACTTTCTCTTTGCTGTTTTTTTTAAGATTAGGCAGCATTTTCTCAGCTCTCCGCATCCGCTTTGCATCAAGTGAAGACATGGCTAGTGCAGTATTTCTAGTTGTGGATATCCCTAATTTATTTAGTACAAGGCTTCTGGTAATATTACCCTTGATGCTAAAACTGCATCATAAACCCCAAACTCTAGTGTACTGAGCCCAACAAACACGGTTTTGGGCAAACGAGACCAAATTACTCAATTCAAGGATTCATTTGCATTCTGGCTTTTGCCATGTAGGCATTTAGCTAGAAGTGTAGGCTAGGGTTTGCCAGATCCCTGAAAATAGGTTTTATTGAAGTCGTCACTACTATAAGAAAATACTACATACATAGTACCTACTAAAATACTAAGGTGTGCACATGTTAAAAGAGCAAGAGCAGGGCTAAAATACCCAGACCAAATCAAGTAACATATAAAATGGTTTAAAAATATTTCTGTAAGTCGGATTTTTAAAAACTATGTCTTGATTTAAAGCTAAAAAAATGTAGAATCAAAATCAGTAATAATTAAAAAAATGATTTGTTTGTCATAATTAACCTCCCAAATGGGGGTTATCGCTTAGCGACAAAAAACACCTTTGAGAAATAATATATAAGGATTATTGGAAATGAATCAAACGTACTTTTGATTTAAAATATCTTTCTATATTGCGACGGAGATTAACTATCAAAATTGCAAGTATTTTTAATCATGTTGCCGCATCATTCATTTTAAGGGAGGCATGCCTAGTTTAAAATGCCGTTCATTTATAATGGTTCCGGCTAGATCTAACCTAAGATTGTTTTGCATTTTATTATTGATGCCAGTAAACTTAATCAGCTTTATAGCCAACAGTATATTGCCATGCAGCAATTATTGTAAGCTATTGGTTACCATAGTAATACACATAAAACATGCCAATATATAAATTTGTATACTATAAATTAAAAACAACAATTTATCTTGTATTTAAAAGTACTTCGAAGTATGTTTAGCTAAAGCTTCTAAACAAACAACTGCAAAAATTGGATACTGGTTAAAATTGGTTAATATTAATTAAATTTAATATTTTTAATTAAAACTGTTACGTATGAATGTGAAAATTAAACAAATTTCCTTGTTATTCATATTTAATAAACAACCTTTAATCCAATGAATTCAATTGTTACACAAATATTATTAACTAGGGGAGACCCCTGCGTGCTCCGCACGCCAACCCCCAAAGGAAGTTTCTAAAAACATATGTTATGTTTTATTTATAATAAAGGTGTAGGATTAAATAATAACCTCAAAACTAAGATGGTGCCGGTAAATAATGTTAAATGTTCAAATTAAATTATTTCTTATATTTTATAACAGCAGTTACAATAAAGGTTAAAAGAACCAGCAAGGCTCAGGTCTACACTTTAAAACCCTAACCTAAAAGCTAGTAATACAAAAATAATTTCTTCAAATTTTGAAATCAGCTGTTAATGGAAATATTGGAGCAAACAGCTATATTACCTATTATTTTATTCAATTTGTTGCTATGGCAATGTGTTGGTTTATCATTCTAGGCCTAACATAAGAATTTTTTCTGACTACATTTACAAATATTGAAATAAAAAAAGGTTTTTATCGAAATGAACTATAGCCTAAGTTACTCCGGGATAGTGTAGCTTTTTATTAGTAAAACTATTTTTTCAATCGGGTTCAGTAGTGCCAGAGATTACCCCCTACATACAAACAAACAAAAAAACAAACTTTACCTCTTTATAATATTAGTATAGAATAGATAACTTAACTGTAAACAAGATGTATTGCAATCTCAGTTCTTTCGGGTATTTAGTTTGAACCGATCATGATACGCATGTTCAGATAAAAATGGACCCCTACGTCTGCTTTATGTATTCAGTGTAGTTACTAAACGTATATATAAATAAAAATTTATCTTAAGGGATGATATTGCGGCTTAAAGTGACACTGACAAATCATTCAATGTCCCAAAGTGTTAATTTCACAGATCCCATTAGTAGCAAAGTATTTCCACAATACACAAAAACTAATCCTCGACAAGTGAAAGCAAAGAGAACTCAGGTAATAACTGCCTCTCTTCTTCGTCTTACGGTTCCTTTTTACTAATGCTCCAATTTATCAACGCAAGATGTGGTCTAATCCTGTTCAAGATATATTTTTCTCTCCTCAGATGTCGCTTCTAATCTTGCCATTAATAAATAAGGATTACTTGGCCATATTCAAGCCAGATCTTGTATTTAATGTTATTAATAATAAATATAATGAATGTTGTAACTGCCATACGTTTGTCTTTCCACAGATATACACATTGGACGTAGTGGTAGCCATTATTCTTTAATTGTGTTTGTTACAATAAATACAGTTCCAGCTTTACTAAATACTAGTTACCGGCTTTCTTTTAGTCTGTCTGGCATTAAAAAGAACTTCAATAATATAAAGTCCTACTTATTGAACCACTAATAACTAAATTATCTACTTTAATACGATGTATGTCTAAAATGTTCAGTGAATGGTAGACCGATATATTAGAATATATCGGTATTCAACGGTTTAATAACGTCTTCCCAGCGATAAACAAAAATCCAAAGCGAAGGCCATGATGATACCATTTTTTGACGAAGAATTCGGTCCTGCTGACCAAACGGTGAATGCCGCATTCTACTTGGAGGTTCTCAAACGTTTGTTGCAGCGCATCCAGCGTGTTAGGCCACAAATGTTCCAGACCGGAAATTGGATGTTACTGCACGACAATGCATCAACGCATAATTATACGCCAATTTTTGACTCAGCGTGGCGTGACTGTTTTGCAACACCCACCGTACTCTCCAGATCTGGCGCCTCTAGATCTTGATTTTGTTTTTACCACGTCTTAAGAAGACCGGTCTTAAGAGGTACGGTTTGCGGACGTAGAAGAGATTTTGTTTTTACCACGTCTTAAGAGGTACGGTTTGCGGACGTAGAAGAGATTTAGAACTAAGTGACAGCAAATCTGAAAACGATTCTACATTGAAGACTTCTCCAACAGTTTTGAGGCGCTATACGAATGTTGTCAGAAGAGCGTTGTGTCTGGTGGAGAGTATTTTGAAGGCCATTAAAGGTGTTTCTATCCGAGTCACATTTAACAATTGCACCAACTTATAAGTGATAACATAAACTATCCAATCCAATGATTGAGCAAATACCCTCTCAATACTATATCCTAAGTATAGACATCGGTTGAAATAAATAAAGATAATACAATGGTGATAGAACCCTTACAATAAATACCATCGAAATGAAAAATGGGGAAAACAAATATTAAATGGACATTTATTATCATGAGCATGAAAAATTTACTTCCCTAATGATTAATGTAAATTGTTTATTCAACCAGTAAGGGGCAATTTTCAAAGATTTGTAACAAAATACGTATTTGGATACGTGGAAAATTTCCCATATTAAACTTTTTACAGGACCATTAGACCGATCTTTGAAGTTTTAAAACAAGGTTTTTATATAACACTAAACCTTCACGTAGATTAAGGATATCCAGGACGACGGTAAGCAAATCCCTTTTACTAGCCTATTATTTATTTTTCAGATACCAGGCGAAAACAAGTTGTATTATTTCGTTTAATTATTATGAGAAAGATGTAATTATAGATATGTTCAGAAGGGCTTAAAACACATAAAATAACACTACAATTGAACTGCACGTGTCCAAATGCTGTCTTCAACATACACTCTTTCGAAACACAAACTATCAATGGAACGAACTTTAGTCATCCAAATTGAATAGTCTGGTTCGATCAATAAAGTTTTAAATACCTGCATTTGATTTACTTCTGTACAAAATTGTTTTAAAAGAATAATACCAACTTCTATAGAAACAATTACACAGAATCTTTGCAATATTGCTGTAAATGTTAAAAAGACAGGAGTTGAGGCCATAAGCGTTACATTTTTAGACAGACACTAAAGTAAGGTTAAATTTCTTCTTTAACAATATCTCCACAAAAGTTGGGTCTCCACGACCCTGTTCACTAACTAAATGATTTAGAGTCCGCTTTGTCACGTTTATAAATTTAGATTTATGGGTCATTACGGACAGCGAGACGGGACTACAGACGCTCTCGTAGCCAAAATACTTCTAACTCCCTACCTAAAACTTAGCTTATTTTACAATCACTTCGTTCTACGAAAGAAATAAACTAATTAATAATGAATCACGACAAAGAACAGACCAGCCAAGAAAGTATATCGTCCATGGCAACAGCGTTGTTGACAAAGTCATAATCTTTCAAGTTGTTCTAAATTAAGTGTGAACGCTCCGAGTGCTGGATACATGATTCATTCAGAAGGAATTTGGGAAAGCTTCACACATTTGG
Source organism: Philaenus spumarius (assembly GCA_018207615.1). Taxonomy (NCBI): domain Eukaryota; kingdom Metazoa; phylum Arthropoda; class Insecta; order Hemiptera; family Aphrophoridae; genus Philaenus; species Philaenus spumarius. The sequence goes on from JAGFPH010000048.1 coordinate 1,157,399, forward strand.
GATGACACTATACCCTGGATACAGTAAGTTGGCATGTAATCCACCTGCTCTCGCAGCTCCTCTACCTACATACTTTCATTAACTTTTTCATCCGACTCATAATTTGTAATTCTACATAATATATTTGATGAGTACGTATAAAAATAGGATGAATGATACCAAACACGATGTGTTTTGTTTATACAAACTATATTGTTTTTAGATTATACATTTTAATTTTGTTCCCCTCCGACCCCCCTAAATGAAAACATTTAATTTAAACAAAAGTAGATTGTTTAATGATATAAATTATAATGGTTCATCAAAATATTAATCAATACGTAACACTTAACGTAAAATATAAATCAAAATTGTATTTTTGATTCGTAAAGTACACAGAAATAAAAATCAAAATTTTTAGCTGTAAAGTTTTAGTGTTATTAAAAAAAAACAGTTAATAATATATGTGAATGCTATGTATATCTAAATGTAAGCACCCCACTTATTAATAACTCTCTTTAATAAGTTATGTAAACTAAAAAGTTATTAAAGAAATTGAAATGCTATTTTAGCACAAATGTTTTACTTACATGGTACAAAATGGCAGGTTAATGAGAAATCCCCAACTAGCGACAACTTTCTCGGCTTGAAGAAGTGTACTGTAGTGTAGCTTTTGTTATTAATTTTAGTTTTACGAACCATGCTTGATGATAATGTTGAGCTTTCATGTTTGTAACGGAATTATTTCTAAAAAAAGACCTGGAAAGCGAGTTAGTGGTACGGGCCGGGTAAATATCCAGTGGGAAGGTAAATATAAATTGGGTATTTACAAAATGGTCATTTAAATACCCAAAACGAGGGTATTTTTAGTTTTTGAGATTTATACAACATTTCTTGATGAAGTGTTGGGCAAACAAGGACTGAAACACAGTCATTTGATGCCTTAAATTGAAATTAGCAACAACATTTATCTTTCAAACCTAAACAAAATAAAAAGTAGGCCTACGTCCGTGAATTTTTGGGTATTTACAACATTTTGCACTTTCAAAAACTTTGTAAATCAATGACTTTGATATTTCTTTCAATGACTTTTTAAATTTTTTTCTTTCTTAAACTAAGATAAAATGTTGAAAAAACTTTTTATTGTTTTATATATGCTGACATATTGTTAAAGGGTTGGTAAAATTTCATTACAATGTATTGTACATAGTAAAATACAAAAAAGTTAAACTAGAAACTAATTAGTTGGATTTTACTTATAACACTAACTTTCAAATACTTTAACAATCTCACAAATACATTTCTTTTACCTTCTTTTTTCAATTAAAGACTTGAAACTAAATAAGTTCCATTTATTTTTACACAGGTTATCCCTACTCAATTAATATTGTTCATGGTCAAATAAGGATATAAAAAGAAATTCACTATGTATGTTCTCTCCTAAAGCATTTTTTATGAATGTTTCAGGTAAAACCTATATATTTTTATTTATTAATCTTTTATCCTAAGTGCTAAGTCCAAATTCTAATTTCTGTTAATTTTAATAACTTTATAGTGTTGTAACAACTCTGAAAAATGAGTTTGCATACCACAAGGTTTAACTTACTCCAAGATGGGATTTTTAATTAAAATTCTAAAATACCCGGGCATTTATGAACATTGGGTATTTACCCTGATTGATAAAAACCTGGGTATTTTACATTACTAGTCACGGTACATATTGATTTTGTACAAAAAAAGGCTAAGGAATAGTCACTGTATGGAAAAGACAAATTCGAAAGAGTGGATTTTGAACAAATTAGGAAGACGCCTGCGACAGAATAGACTAGAATATTAGTAAACATGAACATGTTACTACTAATACTTGGTTATTGGTGCACATAATACTTGGTTAATTAAAGGAGACGATACTTGGATATCACTTTCTTTGCATGAAAGTTGTAAAATGCATCTGCCAAGTAAGCCTAATAAGCCAAGTAATAAGATTTTTTATAAGGAATTATAACGAAAAAATAAAGAAATAAAAGAAGGGATTATAAAACGCATTGATTAAAGAAAGCTGTTGAGCGTTCAAGGAAACTGTAGTAACTGTTGTATAATTAATAAGTTATCACTTGATGTTTCTGCCCAATAGCCTGTCATAGCCTTGTCTCGCTCTTTTTATCACATTTTGTGGTGAAAGTTTACAGGATAGTGACTGAAGATAAAATTAAATATTTTCCATCGATATTTAAAATGCAATTAAATTTGTATTTATTTCCAAATATCTGGTATAAACTGCTAATTCCCCATAACTTTAAACAAAATGTATCTGAAAGTTTTTCACAGATTCTGAATCTGAACGGGTGATACTTTTAATGAAAATACATCGGTAGATGATGTATTATTCCAGAACATGCTTACTCTCATTTTAGAAATTTTAATTAAAGTTCGTTTCCAAAAACTGTAAAATATAAACAATTTGATACTGCATTAGGAAATGTATGTTGGAGTTTAGCTAAAAAATTCTTGAAATCTGAAACATCTATACTATAGAACTCTTGGCCGGTGTTTTGTAACTAGTTTTAAATTCAGGCAGAACACGCTTATTGCACAAAAGTATCCTATGCAAACGTTCCCCTTAAACGAAACTAACACATATGTAGTATGTATACCAAGACCCAAATTTACCGGGTTTACGTATTTTAAATTTTTTTTATCATTTGTTTTAAATACTCGTTTTAATTAAATACACGTAATTTTTATAAAATTTTTTGAAACATAGTAGTATGTAATTGGTTTTACTCGAATCTAAACAATAAATGTAATTAAAATCAGATTAAATGTATTTAATTGTAAGAAAAACGCACACAACACCAGTTGCAATTCTTTCTTTCTCCCATTCTAAAGCTACTAAGAAAACAAATGTTTTTGGCATTTTAATATATACACATAATAAATTGTAATGGCAGGGTGAATACACGGCTGAATTAATCAAGCGGATTCTACTTATAAAAATAAGACAAAATTTATACTTATACAAATAGAAATAGAATTGTCGATAACTCAATTATTTTTTGCCCAACAGAAAAATATTTTGTAATGTTCTTGGTTTTCAAGATAATCAATGTTTTAAATTTTAAACGTACATCCATTTCTGAAAAGTATTAAATTATGTCTTGGTTTTAGGAAAAAGGTTACATAAATAAATAATGATGTAGGCAACCTTTCTTCACTTAATATATTGTCTAATTGTTATTTATAAGACAAAATGGCAGACATACGATTTATTAGCTATAAATGAACTGATTGTTTTATAGAATAAGCTCCCGAAATATTGGCTTGTAATGTTGAATCATAACATTAGTACCAAGGACAAAAAAATGATGTCGCCCAATCAACAACAACTTAACTTTAAACTTTCAGAATACATTTTGTAACACTGCAGTTTAAAACGTCACCTCTCTATCTCTCTTTATTCAACATTGCCTTTTGCTGCTCTGAAATGTTTATTTTAATTAACATCTAGGAAAACAGTTACTCCTTGTCTCCAGGGAACATAGAGTCAACTGTCGTGGGAAAAGAAAAAACCGTTAAAAATGATTTGCTATTACGGGAGTTGGGATTGTTATGCACCAGCGGGCTGGTTGTAAGGGGAGGGTGTACGGTTTACATTTCTCTTCTCTGTATACAAAATGAATTAGCTTAAAGAACAAATGCATACATACGTGCGCTGTATACATTACATAGTCACATAACTAGACGCTTAGCTTTAGACTGAAATCAAAGACGGTTGGTCCTTACACAGTAGAAATACTGTTTCCTAAGGTCGCGCAGGTTAATGATTTGGTGGTAGACCACAAGATAAATGTTGAATTACAGTAGAAAGCATTCTACCACAGACAATGTGTACAAAGGTGTTGCTATATTATTTATAAAACAAAACATTTGGTATGTAACAAAACCTGTTGCTTTATGTAAGTACAATAATATAACCAAGTAGGACTGTATAGAAATAATACAACTGTTGAGAGCGATAGAGCTAAGACAAAAATGAATGCCTAACCAACTGTGAACCAAATTTCATTAAAATTCTATGCACTCTATATCATCGGTAGAACGTACTTAGTAGAACACCATATAAAAGTAATACAAACTGAATAGTTAATTATATAAAGGTTGTAATTTATTAATTTAGTATTGTATTTTTTTTTGTAACTCTCTGAAATATCCAAGGTTTTTCGATATATTTTCATAAATACAAAAAAAAAAAACACTACATATTGTTTCATTTAGTTCAAACTTATGAGGTTGTGTGTGTTATTATATTTTTGTACGATTTTGTCTAATTCACGCAGCTTGTTTACCGTGTACAAAATGGATAGTTAAATAATATGTAACTTACAATATTCTGAATATCACACAATAATCCAGATCTGTTAAGTAATTTCTGGAAATACACCGAATAATCCATAACGTAACAACGTTTACTTTGGAATATTATAATAGATTATAAAGTGTTTTAATCTGTGAACCATACGTGCCTCACAATTAACACACAATACTTATCGCAAATGTTAGTTCAATAGACGTAAACGACAGTGTGGTCAACTGTTAATTGGCACCAAAGTATTTGAAGTTAAAATACGCATTTTAAAAATTGTGTTAAGTTATTATTAGTTCTATCCAGACTTCTTTAGTTAGCATTACTACTTTGTGCAAATATTACTAATTAAAGACGAGGAGTAGAATAACTTAAAAGAAGGGAAAACTAACGTACATAGCCGGTTTCGTAAGATCTACATAATCTTTGGGGTAATTTGTACGATAAAATTATGGTGGTACATTTTACACTAACAATTTCTAGAGATTGAGGTAAATGCATGGGCTGAAACAGGAGTTTCGTCACTGAATGAACTGTATTCAATCTATGACTAGTCACAATTATGCGTATAATATTATTCGTAAGATCTATATAATCTTGGGGTAATTTGCACAAGAAATTTATGGAATAACATTTCCAGATTGATAATTTAGATTTCCTAAAATGTGACGGCGTTTATAAATTTCGTTATAATGCACTGCTTTCAAAAGATGCAGTTTTTGAGGCTTGTTTTGGAATATTATTTGTCCATCAGTGAGGAGAGGTTAAGACCTATCTAAAATATTAACTTATGTTAACAAAACCAAAAGCACTTTACACATATTTAGCAGTATTAATTTTATTTAACACGGAACAACCATGTAGATGAAACGACGTCATTTATAACAAAATATAGATTGTTGCAGGCTTAATCTAGGTTATATATGTTCACTCATCTGAACAACTAAAATATTTTTTTCTTTTTGGAAAAGTCCACATCAGTTCCATAAGCAGCTAGTTACAAAGGAAACACTATTCTACATTAGGACAGCAACAAAATACACTACATTTCTGGTAATTTATTACTCTCTCCGAATTCTATTTATTCATTCTTTCCGTCTATTAATTTCAATTAACGTATCTATAGCCATAACCAATTGCTATTAATATATTATCTATTAATTTCTATAGAGTCTTAAATTATCAAACAACTAACTGTACTGCACTGGAGAAAACATACCACATAACTTATTTGGCACACTCATAAGGAACATATATTTTCAAACCATTACCGTTGTAGAGACAATAGTAATTAAAATATAATAATAAATCTACAAATGCGTGCTTTAATATCCATTCAACATTTTGGACTTCTATACACACAAATAGTTAAAATGTACATGTAATATCGATTTTTTTTACAAAAAAGAGATATATACAACCATTACAACATTTCAAAATTCATTAAACTTATTTCAGTTATTATTATTATTATTATTAACATTTCCACTCAAATCAACATTTTACTTAATTTTGTACACCTAGTTACAAAACATAATAACATAACTAGGAAAAACGTTAACTTTTAACTGCACATGCGCAATTATACAACCACAAACTGAATACCAACATATAACAGCCATCAATGAGATAATACGACTATGATCAAAACACAGCTAATTTACAACAATGAATTATTATGAAAACAAAATAATATTCTTATAAAAATAGCCTACAAATTTTTCTCATTGGTTATCGTTAGTGGTCATTATAATTTCAAAGAATTCAAATTTGGAAACTTTGTAAGATAAGTAACAAATTATTACTAGTCCTTTATTCACTTGTATTTTCAGGTTATTGTAAATATTATAATAGTAACAGACTTTCATCGATGACTCAGTATTAACACTGTAAGTTTGCTCAAAGTATACTATAGTTTGAAATCATTTGGGTCCGTTAATAAACTAAAATAAGTTGAATTATTAGTCATATTCTAACACAAAATTATTGTAATGAATAATTTAAGGCATAAGCTTTCACAATAAATTAGTAAACAATTTGAAATACATTAGGCATAATTGAAACAAAATTTATGATTGTAAAAATGAAATTTATTACTGTACTAAAAAAAAAACCCATTAAAAATCATTACAGCTTGCTCATTCTAAACACACGTCTCCAATCAAAAGCCAGCTTTTTCTAGTAATAATATGTAGTGTACATGTGTTAGTCCAGTCAACAAAAGATTGTAGAGGCAAATAGAAGGAACACAATTTTTTACTTTGGGACATTTTTTGGACTGGTTAGGGGGTTAAACAAAACAAAACATACTAAAAGTACCCGCTCCTAGCAGGTGAGCACGTAGAAGGTCCCTATTTTCAGTTTTTCACGTATATCTCGAAAACTATGCGTCTTAGCGATAAGACCATCCTATAAAAAATTAAAGCTGACAAAATGTGTCTCAAGATTGATTCTATTAAGTTTTTCGCTATCTAGCATAGTTTCTGAGATATCCGCACTCAAATTTCGCTTATTCTTTAAAAAGAAAAATGTTCCTTGCATTTTTACCCTATTTGGCTAGCTAGCTTTTCAGCCTTCAACAGTTTTGAGGAAGGAAGTTGTAGAGCGTTAAATTTCCTTCAAGAATATATGATATTTTAAGATATTATCTTCAACCGTTTAAAAGATGAAACAATTTTAATTTTACGTGTAAATTCCGAGATTTTGCAGAAAATCTTCCCTATCGTTATTTTTTGTTATTCCACTCGCTATATAAGCCAATATTTATATCATGTACGGCGCCCGTATGCAACTCACGATACACAACGGTCGTGCGTGACGAGTATACACATAACATTGAAGGGGTAAACTGTTGCCAACTAATGTACAGGGCATTTGTAGAAGCTAACATGTGTAAATTACTGCACATACAACACGGAGCTTTTGTAGGCAGAACGTAAATATCTGATGAACAATCAGAGGAACTAATTTTATTTAGTTAGATAAGATTTGTACGAAAAATGCTGGTTATAGTTAAGGAGAGGTTTAAAATATATTTTAATATGAAAAATTGTGTACGTGTCTTAGTAAAGTTGCTTAAAACAGTCTATACCTTGCGTAAAACAGCAAAAATATGCACTTCGTATTGCCGTGTTTCGGACGCCGTTTTTCAACCTAAAAAGTTGTGAAACATCTTAAATTGTTCTTAAATGCTTTGTGCTTTTGTCTTATAATTGAAAGAAATCGTCGGCAACTCCTTTTAATCAACAGTTTAAAATGAGTAAAATTTTATTATTTTTAACGCATTTTTTGGGAGTTTTAAGCAATAATTTCCATATTTTAAGCTAACACGTAAAAAATATAAAGCCTCCTTTATAACTTAAAGTAGTTTCCCAGATTATTAATTTATAAATAGAATCCGAAACAAGGTAATACGAATGCATGTTTCAACGATTTTGCGGCTTGAGTCAGGCCTTTTGCATTGAATTCATACTGTAGACTCGGGAGTTTTCTTCAAGGTAAAGAAGAGCCTTAAAGATGTTTAGATAAAATGAACGTTGAATTATTACATTTAATAACATAAAGCTAGCAAAGTATGTTGTTTCTGACTCTGCCAGTGGCAAGGATAAATGTTAAACTGGTGTATGTTTGCACCATTTCGTTATTGTTATAAATAAATACATATTTATAGATAAAATGTAACATTCGTAACTTATTTGTTCAGTGGTTCATATAATAATTTTTATTGGAGATTTAAAAACACCATAAAATATATAGTACAAAAGAACGGCTACCATAGTTCAATGATAGACAAATTATTACATAAACATATGAAAAGGAAATCCACCCCTCGAAAAACAAGGAAATTAATAAATTTGTCTCGGTCGAATATTCTAACATTGTTCCTGTAATGTTAAAAAATACTTTTGCGAAACACAAAATCAACATCACGTATCGAACTAACAACAACGATCAAAAAATATTGCGACATAAACAGTTGACACGAACAGAAAGGAAGTCAGTTGTATATAAAATAAACTGTAACGATTGTGACAGTTTTTATATTGTACAGACAGGCAGAGCGTTTAAAGAACGCTTTAAAGATCATATGCCTCACATCTTTAAATAACATACTCAAAATCAAGTCAAATTACGCTCAACATTTAATAGACTGTAACCACAACTACACAAATTTCGACACCAATTTTACCCCACTTCATTATTGAGTAAAGGAGAGATTAATGAACGTCATCAAAGAATTCGAAATTTACAAGTAATTCAGACACAACAAAGATAACATATTAAATGATCAGCTGTCATTTCAATCCAACAACTTATATGATACAGCCCTCGGTTATCAAGACAGAACTGGTCAATAACCAACATACAAAGTAGGCTGTTTAGTTCAGTGTATCATAGACTATAAGATGGTGTACACCAACCGGCTTAATCCGTGTCGCACTGTAAATTATGTGTTGTCTACTTTTTGTTAGTAATGTGTTTTGTGTTTTTGTGAGTACACGACGACCTGAATTGTGATTAATTGACCGAGCGAAGCGAGGTCTCCGTTTTAGCTCGACCGTTCGGCATTTCGTCTGTGTGTCTGTCTGTCTGACGGTTACGGCCAAACGCCTTGACCGATTGTAATGAATGTTCTTTATTCCTACGCCGAGCGATGTATATATACGGTTTTCCCATTTTTCATTTTTAACCCCTTAAATAAAATAAAAATGACGGCCACACCGTTTCTCTCAGTGCAAGCTTTTTTCCATAGCCAGTTTGTGGCTTAACCGTAAGTCGGATTGAAAAACTAATAACAATTTGCTTGAGCAAATTTGATGTTCTACAAAATTGTTTTCTTGATTTTTTCCGTATCTCTAATGGTAAACTCTCAAAATGGTCGCAAACTTCAAATTTGTTAAAAATCGTCCATGTTTTTGTATTTTAACCGTGTTTTTATACGTTTATTCTTTAGATATCTTCATAAAAACTTATAATTTTATGGAGAGGGAGAGAGAACGCTACCTGCTGTCTTGCTCTTTTCTGCGTTACGTCAGTGTCGCCGCTGTGACTGTGAGCGAGTTGTGGAGGGGGAGCCGAGATAAGGAGCACGATTGGCGTTACGTATTTTACCAACTACAACGAGCGAGGTCTACTGTTCACAGAACTACTAGTATATTATATACTTGATAGTGAGATTACGGTCTCGAAACGCGTCGTAAGTATTACGACTCAAAGAAGTCACAAGACTGACTAATAAACCAGGTAAAATACTTATAGTAATTTCCTGTATTTATTTCATTAAAAAAATGTTTACTTTTAACATTTCTAAAGAAGCAAACAATAAATTTTTTAAAGAAGTAAACAAACAGTATACGAATAGGTGCAATACTGAATTCGTTTCCTTTATTTCTTGACGTTTTTAGATTGTTTCAGTTAGACAAACGAAGGCTAAGGAGCAGCGACCTAGGATCGAACCTGAGTAACTGTGTGTTGGAGGTTCTAACCGAAGCAAAATGGACGACGTGTTATCACTGTACATCTATGTTATTCAGTTCTATATTTGATACAGAGAGTGTAACACACCCACCGTACTTGCACGTACCATTTCCACTGAAACTTTCATTTTCTATTTTTATTTGCTACCACTATAACATTTTACTTTCATTTGACCAAACATGATGATATACACTTTCAAACAATGTCCTAAATGGGCACCTTTCCGCATTATTTTCTAACAATAAAAATGTAGACTTTACGGGATATAAAAGTCGTTTTCTAACAAATGTCAAATAGCAATGAAGGTCGAGTGAGATAAGAAATAAAAGGGCTTTTAAACTCGTACTTTTTTAAGCCCCCTTAGTTTGCTTGCTCAATACTTTCCATTCTGACAAACTTTTACAATTTGCATTATTATTAGTTTTTCTATTCAAAGTTTTGCTTTATAAAAAAAATCAACCTTTTTAGGACATTTAAAAGAAATCGAAATCTTCCGAAAATACATTATTTGTACATTTTACTCATAAAATTATACAGAAACAGTAAAAAACTTGTCCTCAAGGTTTTAAACGAATATTCAAAAATACAAAAATTTAAATTAGGTATTTTTCCACGATTAACTCAAGAACGTTTAAACGACTTATATTAACGATTAGCTAGTCGAATAAATTTGTATTATACTTCTTCAAAATAACTCTTACAATTACGTGTTAATTTTAATTTACTAGAAACGGAAGAATCAGGAGAAATAAATAATAAAATATGATACCTTAAGCTTAAACTTCCAAAACAATTATTATTTGGAACATTATATTAATTACGATTCAATTGAAACTAGGAAAACGTGTAAATCGCGGATATTAAAACTGAATCCGATCTGCAGATTGTTACCATTTCAATTAAGTTGTTAACATAAAGTTGTCTTAATGGTCGAATGTTTAATTGCTGGAAGACAGGATAAGAGGAAAACCATTCTGCAAACAATGGAAATCCCAGATTAGCCTCTGTACCCACAACCCAATGTAACTTTATTTCAACATTGTTGCTATTATTACGCACAAGTGTTTAGTACTTCCGGAAATAAATTGGAAAAAATGTATCCTAATAGTGTCAGAAAATAGACGTTTATCTAAAACTTGATCATTTTCTTAACAAATTAATTTTTTTGTGAGTGTATTTTGTAAGCCATTTAAATATAACTCGGGTAGAAAAACTAATCAATATTTTAATAATAGGAACCTCAACTCCGCCAATGCTTTGAAGATACTCAATATAGAACTGTTAGGTATCAAATTACATTAAAACTGCAATTTTATAATAATTATTACAAATTTAGACGGAAAAGCCTAATTATCGAGGAAAAATATTAAAATTTACAAATAATTTCTAAGACAATTTAAGATTATAAATATATATTTAAAACACTATTTGTCTATTTAAAATATACAGGGTGGTTCTGCAAGAAACGGAGAAACTTACAGGATGTGTTCCACTAGTGAAAATAAAGGAAAAAGTTCATATAAACATAGGTTTGGGCAACAACCAAGATAGAAATTTTGAAGGTTCCTAAAATGTTGTAGGAAACTAGGTTATTACAGAAATAATTAAAAAACAGTTATGTTTGTCATAAAAAAATTACATTTTTGTTACTTGAATATTTTTGTAAAGTTTTTTCAAGATATTTTACAATAAAAATTTTAAACGCCCGCCATTTTGAAAATATATGAAAATCGTTTTGGTTTTTTGTACATAGATAAAAGATGTCATACCAACTACATAACAAAATTTGCGTTCAATATATTTCCAACATCTAACGATATTAAGAAAAAAAAAAGAAAAAACATTGTTGAGAACTGGAAAACAAAGCATTTTCGTACCTATGTTTACATTTTTTTAAAATTAATTTTCATTGATAGAACACGTCCTGAAAGTTTCTAAAAATTCAGGTGATGGAAGCTTTAAGTGTCGGTACAATAATCAGCTGTTTACTATATCACATCTAAACTGGCATGTGGGATATTTTTCGGTGGCAATTCTTCATTTGAAATAGCTTTTCTTAGGTTTATAAGATTTTTTTGTGTGCAGGTTTAAGGAGAATCAGTTTTGATCTTCATTACTCATGTCATATCGTAAATTTAATAATGTGATTTAGACATTTAATATTATATAATTTGTATGTGCGGAGGAAGGAAGATTAGGAAATCTCTGGTAATGTAGGCGTATAAAAGGTTTAAAACAAATTTAGTCAAAGCTGCAATATTGGTTTTCTGCCCCAAATAGAAGTAGGCTTACATAGCTTGCTGTTTATAATTAACGTCGTTTTACAATAGCTTCTAGGTCTCTGATTATTGTATTTTCCCTGCGAAATATGACGTAACAAAAATCTATTCTCCGTGTATTTCCCAAGCTAAAGGTTACCCGAGTACTTTATATTAAGCAAGGAATTATCTTCCCTTAAGGCAATTACATTTCCAAACCGAGAAGTCTTGCTTTTATCGATTGAAACCGTACAACATGCCAAGAGGCGTTAATGACCTACTTCAAATATACCTTCAAGTTACACGTGTTTTGTAGAACATTTCTTTAAAACGTACAACACAACATGTAGAATGGGTGAAACATCTCTTGAATACTGATGAATTCTATGTTAAAATCAATGTAAACTTATAATTAGTTTACTACCACCGCACCGGTTGAAATACAAACTTGAAACGTTTGATTAAACACAGAGTCATTCATATAACACCCAAACAATCCTAATGAATCAAATAAAGTGTAAAATCTGTAAATTAAAATACACAATACTCCAATTGACCCTTGCATACAATTGAAATGTTTCCAGATCAATGTTAAGGACGATGTCTTACATAAT
>JAGFPH010000048.1:1170737-1188100 GCA_018207615.1 Philaenus spumarius
TTTTGCTATCTCTTACCGTTTTCTTACAAAACGCGCTCAAAGTAAAAAAAATGAAAATGTTTTTAAAATTTAAAAAATCTTTCCCGCCCAAAAGGTGCTTCCAAAATTAAAAAATGTTAACTTCTGGCAATTTTCCAAAAAGTTTCTCGTCGAGAGCTTTAATTCAAGTATAAGGTTGAAGGGAGTCCGATTACGGGAAGTGCCTAATAATTAATGTCAATGAATCAGTGTTACCGTCTAGCTTTATATAAGTAGATATGAAATCAAGCAATAGCATAGCATTGACGTGACCATTGCAATGTAAATGATTAAACACGCACAAAATTTACAAATTGTATTTGTATGCTCAGTAATCGCAAACATATCGCTTCCGCCCAATGTTATCCATACTAGCACACAGTTAAAGCAAGTAATCCACATTATCAATTGTTAGCCAGATTTATCCAACAATTTTAAGGTTTACCATTGATTTCCATTAATACTTCTTAAATTATTTGAAGTATAATGATATCCGTATAAGGTTGAACGTTTTTTTTTTCTTTTTCACAAACTGTTGGAATTTTGTGTTTGCGTGTGTTCCAATTGTTTAATTTATGAACATTAATTGAATGTTGTGATTTTCAGGCGATGATGACAGCTAATTTATAAAAAAAAAATGTCCGCAGCACCTCTGACCAAACTCAAGTTTCACTTGACAATTTCATACAAGCAATATGGTGTTGCAGCAATTCAAACTACAATGGTAGTGGCAGGACTATAATCAAACTATTAACAAAGTAGTATTAACCAAAGACACATATTGCGGTACAGAAAGTTTACAATAGAACAGATGTGCAAATTTAAAAAAACAAAGTTAACAGCAAAACGATGTTACTGCGAGTAAATCAACAAGGTAGTTTGTTGAACACAGAGCTAATAAAGTGTGTTTGTCTTAAAGACTACGATAACAAAATTAGAGGACTCAAAGAATTATAACAATAAATTTAAAAAAAAAACTCATTTGGGTTAAGACATTACAAAAATAATTAGGTGAATTTGTATGAAATAAAACTCCAGTACAATATACTGTACATTATAAACAAATATAGTTTACCTGTGCGATTTCAATATTTTAGAATGGGCATTCAAAACTCGTCATTGTATACATTTTCAAACCTAAATATTCCCGTTCAGAGTGGCCAAGATTACAAAGTAGTCTATGAACTGTTAAGTAATAATCTTAATAAACGAATTGAAAGGAAAAACAACAGTACAATTGGTTTCTCAGACATATCAGAAAAGTGCAAAAGACAAGACGAATCCTTTAGCTAATTCCTCACGTAGACATAATGTTAGCTAGAGCAATCAATCACCGACTCACCTGACAGAGAAACTAATCAGACCAAAATAATTAAGTAAACGCCGCACCGTGTAGTGGCTTGATGCTTGAGGTAGAAAACAACAATAAAATTAAATAGAAGGGCAGCACACCAGGTAAATATAATATTGCGCTTTAGTCGTTATTAATATTCGTTTGTGGGTCCCAAAACGTTTTTAACATTTAACTATGCAAAAATGTTTTAAAAGTATGTCCGACGTCAAACAAAGCAGCAAAAACCGATTGTACGGTAACAGCGAATTAAAAATACTGCCAAATAATAGCAATCATCGCTAGAATTAAAATGATTCCACTTATCAAAGGGTTGTAAAATGTTACTTGCAACACAAGTCTGCGATTTCCTAGCGACACAAAAGGATAATTTCCTAAAACTCAAGTTCATTTTGGTCGGAAGGGGGGTAAAATTTCTCATATTGACATCCTTCCGAGCGAGGTAAAAAAAGGTCTATTATTATATTTTTTGTTAACCGCTTATTGTTTTCCTCCACGAAGTTTTTTGTGGAGGATGCTTTCGTCATCAAGAGCACCCTTAAGCGGCCCATACACTACACATGCATTGCACGCCGTGCAAGCACGACGTGCCAAAAACGGACGAAACCTGCCAGTGTGTGGAGGTCTCCGTGCTAAGCACGCCGTGCAATGCATGGCACGATGGCAATCAAGACGAGTTTGATTTTCGGCACGCCGTGCAATCCGCCGCCGTGCCAACCTGCTAGTGTGTGGGACAGTTCCGCGCCACATGCTGAGAGTGAAACGTCTTTTGAGGTTATATTTCGTTCGGTAGCGGCAAAAACTCTAAAATTTTTACCATGAGTGCTGATACACACCGACTTCTAGCACGTCACGGAGCAGACTGAATTTTCAGTGTGTGGCGCACGGCGTGCCAAGCCAAGCACGGCGTGCCATTGCACGGCGTGCAATGCATGTGTAGTGTATGGGCCGCATTATGGACCCGACCATCCAATTAACTTACTCCACGTAATCATTGCTTTTAAAGCTAATGCACAGTCGTTGTAGGAACAAATATAAAAACTTAAAGCATGCAAAATAAGCAACTGTTTACTATTAACTTTTTTACTATTATTCATTACTTTCTAAATACAATTTGTTATCAGTTTCACAAAAGCGAAAGTTGCAATTTTGATTTTTAAAGAAACTGCCTACAATCTTCAAAACATAATACAACTATTAAGTAGTGTACGTTTTCAATTCATAATATTTTTAACCACTTTAAACAAAATGATCACACATTTTAGTTTTTTAACTAGAACTCCTTTAATATTTTGCAAATGTCATCAATATGTTTTAACCTTTGCGTGTGGCATATTGATTTAAATGTATATGTATTGCTGCCCACATAAAAAAACTGAATTTTTTATCCGAGGATAAATTTGTATATCCTGAAAAAAGTACACCACTCGCTAAATAATTTTAGCTAGCGACGATACAAATCTCCTTTATAAATACACTAGTGGAACCCCATAGAAATACAAATAGTGGCTTCAAAGTGTGAAATCAAGTGTTAATGGGAAATCTTAGAGTAAACAGCTGGTTTATCTGCTATTTTATTTAATTGGTTGCTATGGTAATTCATCAGTCTAGGCCTAACCTAAGAACTGCGTCCGACTAAATTTACAAATATTGAAATAAAATGTGTTTTTTATGAAAATTAATTAGGCCTATAGCCTATGTTAATCAGGGATAGTGAAGCCTTTTATTAGTAAAACAATTTTTTCAATCGGTTCAGTAATCCCCCCTACGTACAAAAAACTAACAAACAAACAAATTTTACCTCTTTGTAATATTAGTATGGATGTAGATGTAGGCTTATAAGAAAGCACCTACTAATCAAAGCTATCTTCTTCCAAATGAAACTATTCGGTTTTGGTAATTCGTTTTGACTTGGGTTTGGTGTGTTAACATTGACATAGACTTACTACATAAGTACCGAATAAACAGTTAATGGAAGAAGTACATAGTGTAATCATTTGAACATAAGTGGAAACAGGAGACTGAAGATAAAACTGTAGTAAACGCTTACAAGACTATGATAGATTGAAACCATCTACTGGATGGCATAGGCTTCTACATTCAACAACATGTCATGGCCAGAACATATAATTCACCTGAAATCCCAAGACCACTATAACTCACATCCAAGTCTACTTTTTGTAATACCTAGTCCTGCTGGTACATATATTACGGTGAATATTTACAAAAATGTATCTCACATATATTTTTTAAACCGTGAGAAACGACAGCATTGCGTTCACGTTATTATTTTATAATATATCAGAAAATAGAAACATTTTACATTTGATTAATATCTTATTATTTTCAATCAATTAGACCAGGTTTAAAAGTAAATTGTGCAAGAACATTTTGGAACAAATTAAAATAAGTTCATAATGATACAATGTATTTAATAACTCGTAACATACATAAAAACTGAATATGAACATTACTGTACAAGAAACAAAATAATACTTTAAAATAAACTCTTTAAGAAAATAACAGAAAAACTAACAAAAGTGCATTTTAAAATACAGACTTAATAAATAATTTATAATTAAGTCTCCATAAATATCCGACGAACTCCCTATACGCTGACCACATGGCCAATACCACACATAACTATACCGACACTAATAGCTTGGAAATTCTACACACCTGAAGAAAAGGCAAACTAACGGACAGATAGAAATTTACAATAGTTTACGGAAAAAACCGACCAACATATTAAATTCCCAAATCAATTTCACAGCAAACCCTATATACGAAGAAGTCAGCTGAATGGGAGTAGTCGATGTAGGGATTATATTTTCTTATCTGTTGGCTGCACCGATTATCAGCTGTGGGCAAGAATTAATTTTTGAGTATCTTGACCAACAAGCGTAACGATGATCAACTTTTAAAATTTTTGTAATCTGTGTTTTTAATTTATTTTGACGACGTGACGTCCCAATGGAAGTAGATGTATACGTGACACGTGTGAGTTAAAAACAAGTTTATGTGTTTCTAGTTAGTTGTACAGTGTTTAGTAATGCACTGAGTCGCCAAACAGCTGTAACACGTTGTAACGAGGACGAGGATACGTTATTGACGGTAACAAAATATATCTTTATATATAATACGTGAAGCCGTTTTTTATAAACACAACTCCTCCCTTATTTCTGGACCTATTTTAATGTTTGAGGTTTCAAAAAATTCGTCTCATTTCGTAGTTTTGCAATAAGGTTTTAGATGTCAAAAATTATTATCCTTAATGGCGTGAGCTAATCTCAAAGGTCGGGTTTTCCCCATAAGATTAACATGGAAAATATTTAAAAACCATTTCTATACAAAACAGCTGTTTATAATAAGAAACAAACTAATCCAGCTGATTTCGTGGCTGTAAATAACGATGATTACAGTATTTAGAAGCTTATAAAAACATTTTAATACAAAACGGCTGTTTATAATAAGAAACTAACTAATACAGCTGCTTTGTGGAAGTAAATATTGATTTTTATAAGGGAGGAAATGAATTATTTATTCAAATTATAAAATTTACGAACTAATTTGTTTTGAACATTTAACATTATTTACCATCTTAGTTTTGAGGTTATTATTTATAACTTTTTTGTTAGGTTTTTGATTAAGTGTAGACCTGAGCCTTACTGGTTCTTTTAACCTTTATTATTACTGCTGTTATAAAATATAAGAAATAATTTGATTTGAACATTTAACATTATTTACCATCTTAGTTTTTAGGTTATTATTAATCCTACACTTTTATTATAAATAAAACATAACATATGTTTTTAGAAGGTCGCACCGGGGGTTGGCGTGCGGAGCATGCAGGGGTCTCCCCTAGTTTATAATAATTAGGTGTACAATTATTAATCTAAAATTATACTAATTTAATCTAAAATTTGAAATACATATTTATATAGGGGTCAATGTTCACTTTTAAATAGTCTAAGTGAAATTCTCTTCTAATAATAACTGAAGTCAAATAATAGTTATTTTAACCATTAACAGATTAGTAAATTAGATTTATTCATGTGCATATGCAGTTAACTAATAAACGAATCTCTGAATTTAATAGTTAAAGATCTTAACCAAGAAGATATTAGTTTTCCTTAAAGTGTAGTAAAAGCATGAAACGAGTTAGATAAGGATCATGTAAATTGTTATACAAACTAATTGTTGGAAACAGCTGTGTATTTCCGTGATTAAAATAATCTAGATTTAAACTAATCTAAACGTGATTTATTTATCCCAATTTTAAACTTTGTAAAATTTCTTACTAATACAATCTATACTTTTCAGTTTTTATAACTTTGCATATTAGTATGTGATGCAAACCTTGCATAATTTAAACATTATGGATAGCCTAATTCATTATTAAATATTGACGGTGACCTGTTGTATGTTTTCTGACATGATTTTTGAATTCCAAAAAGCAATTCTTATGAAATGTAACACTCGCCTCACATGCCAATCTTCCATTTAGAAGAAACAGTTCACAATTCAGGTGGAAAGTGTTAAGCGATAAATGAACTTGATCATTATTATTTACACGACCTTTAGACATGCAAACCACACATCATACCAGGAAGTGGGTAGTTAAGGGCACGCTTTTAAGGAGAAAATTATTTAATCGTAGAGTAGGAATTTTGTAAATGAGTTTCACTGAAAATCCTCCGCCTAAAATATAACTTTGAACAAATACAGTTAAATACTGTATACTGATTGGCGTCGCGCGTCGTAAGTAAAATTTTACAAAATACACAAAAGTAAAATTTTGGAGGAGGATAGACAAATACACAAATATTGTTTAAGCTCAATGTATAGTTATAGTTAGTTTACTAAATTAATTTTTCATATTTTTTTAACACAGTAGCAAATTAACTATAGCACAGTAGTAGTAGTGGAAGAAAGTATACAAATTAATATTAATTGTTTTAGGGGTTGTTACTACATTTCCACCCCTTAGCAGAACGTGACAAAACGTAAAACTGGTTTACGGAACCAATCCAATATTCGTCAAATGTTTGATGTTGGTCAAATGTTGATAATTAGAGATTGGTTTGGTTAGATAATCCAGAAACAAACATCTAAATACAAATATTGAATTCATTTTCAGTATCCAGGTCACTAATTGGTTAAAATAAAGTTTCATAAATTGTTTCCGTCAAGTGACCTCTTTTTTGTTGTATTTGTGACGCGTTGTATTTGCGTACACCAAAACATACTTAAAATGTGAAATGTGTTTTGTGTAATTAATTTTGATGTTTGACGACCTCGGTTGAGTAATTTATTTGTTGTATCTGAAGATGGGATAAAAGTCCCGAAACGAGTCACAAATACAAAAAAAGAGGGTCACTTGACGGAAACAAGGTAAAAAACTTTATTTTTATCTGAATACACATTAAAAACAATTATTTCAAACATGAGCTTTAATTATTAGATCGGCGAAAGAATGTATCCTTGGAAGGTTACCTATTGTTTAATAGCTATATGTAGGCCCACCATTTATATACTTTATGGATATATATATATATATAACTATATAAAAGAAAGAATGGTATTAATTAATTTCAAATTTACAATTTTGTGGAATGAAATTTCTTTTGTAAAGACAAATACTTTTAGGACTATCTTTGTCGTTAGATCAATAGAATATTTTATATATTTTTTTGTAAATAATGTAGGCCTATTTAATATGTTACTCATACAAATACAATAAGTAGAAAGAATTAAAATAAGTAAAACTTAAGGAATAAACGTGCTAAGGAATAAATACTGAGTGACATCTTACGTTTAAACTAGGCATTTATTATATAAAATGTAATATTTGTAGGTAGTCGAGTTGACGCTGCTTCAATATATTTTTCTTTAAAATATTGTTCACATGTATTTGTCAATAATTTCAACGACATTGTACTATTTACAAATTCATATTAATTGATGTACAGCGATTCATCTAATGCAATGTCGAGATTTATCATTTACACTAGTAAATCCCCGTGAAAAACCACAGGCGGATTAATTAATCAGAAATACATCATTTATACAAAATAATATTTAAACAACACACTTTATCTAGGCCTAGATAACTATGCAGACGGGGATTTTTAACTAGGTAAATGTGTGCAATTATTATAAGGACTATATAAAACTGTAGGAATATTAATTGTTAAGGCTCGTTACCTTGAAGAAAACTCCCGAGTGTGCCGTATGATTTCAATACGAAAGGTCTGACTAAAGCCGCAAAATCGTTGAAACATGCATTCATAATAACGTGTTTCGGATTCTATTTATAAATTAAAAACCTGGGAAACTACTTTAAGTTTAGCTTAAACTATTTTTTACGTGTTAGCTTAAAATATAGAAATTATTGCTTAAAACTCCCAAAAAAAAGCGTTAAAAGTAATCGATTTTTACTCTGTTAAACTGTTGATTAAAATGAGTTGCCGTCGATTTTTTCAATTATGAGATATAAGACAAAAGCACAAAGCCTTTAAGAACAATTTAAGATGTTTCACAACTTTTTAGGTTGAAAAACGGCGTCCGAAACACGATAGTACGAAGTGCATATTTTTGCTGTTTTATGCAAGGTATAGAAGACCCTTAAGATTTTGTGTTTATGTTTATTATTATAAATATTTAAAGAAAGATAAAAATATTATCTTTTAATTGCCCTTTATTTCATATTGGTAGATCAAATGATTTAGAAGTTATTAATATTATAGGCTATATTATTAGTTGAAGTTGTAAACATAATCCCAAAGTATAATCTACGCTAGGTTTTGTTTGCATATTACAGATGATAGGTGAAATCAGCTGTTATATTATTAAGTTAACGAATAGGTATTTTTTCTTTAAATTTGTATAAACGAATACTTTGATAATAAAAGGTTGTATTTATATACAGTTTATAACCTCAAAGCAAACATTAAAACGTATAATTATAACATACATTAGTTCTATAACTAATATTTAAAAAAAATCAACTTCACAAGAATAATTTCGAATAATAACGATTGAAGTTGTAAACATATCCTCAAACTATAAGATACACTGGGTTTACAGATGATGGGTGAAATCAGCTGTTATATTAAATGTTACTCCACGTACACTAGCTTTTATAGGAGTTGATTATCAGGTATAATATTCTAAGAGTGAATATTTCTTATGTAGCTGAAATAATGACAATGCTGGACATGAATACACTTTAAATACAAAATGTTTATAAAATGGCAGGATATGTATCAGAAAAAACATTACTACATTTATACTCAGTACATTTATACTTTATATGAAATACTACAATAATAAGTAGCATAACTTATAGCGGGTATAAGCGTTACAATTTGCTTATCTTGTACAATATTATACAAAGGATAAGTTTGTAGTTTTGTTTATTATGATTTTAACTCAATAAATATTTATAAATTTAGATGGAACTTCCACTAATGTTTTAAGCATGGCCTCTTCGGTAGGTTGCTTTCATGTTTTGTATTTTTTTTCCAAAATAAGGTTTTTTCCAGCTCAAGGAGACCAAAAAATATACAAGTAAGTCAGCGAAAACATATGGCTTTACCAATTTTTACAGTGTCAAAAAGTATAATTGTTGTCATCTTGTATACTGTATCGAAAGAATATTAACTGAGAACAGTCTGAAGTGCTAACGATAAGCGATGCATAAAGATTGAATTTGAATCAACAAAATAGCAGTAAGAAGAATTAATTTAATAGAGGCTATTTACTTGATTTAAGTTAATTTCTGTTTTCTTTGTTCATAATAGGTTGAAAAGGGTGTTAATTTTATAGTAAAAGATTTCTTTTAATATTTGGTAATTAAAATACTATTAATCCGATATATGACCTGGGTTGGACCAGATCTCGAAATGGCGAAACAAATTTTAAAGAAGTTGTACGCCGTGTCATTCAGAACAAAATAGTAGAAGGATGCCCAAATGTTTTTTCCTTGGTAATAATATCGTAAAATAAAAAATTAATGATTTTTAGGAGAAGCAAAGAAAGGTTCCCTTGTTCTGAACACTTTCGAAGCTGGTACGAGTGGGAATAAATAAAACCACACTTAAGAAAGCACGGTGTTTCCCTTTATGCGTGTATTTCTTGAGTAACCATATTTATAATTGAGCAAATTAAAAACAATTTACATAATACAAAACATAAAAAAACATTAGATCACAAATTACCAACTTAACGTGACATTTCTTAAAATTCTTTCTTAAATTGTGTTGCTTTAATACAACCCAAACAGGCTTCATTCAGTCGAATTAATAAAGTTTTGATAGCAACTTTGTTATAAAACTTTCTGTACCGTCAATAAGTAATTGTTAATAGTCCATAGAGTCCTGTTATTCTGCTTTCAAGTACAATAATGACTAATCGTTTATATTTTATTGTCAAGCGTAACTTCAGATTGGTCAGATTGGACTCGGGAGTGAGCTAAATGAAATGTTCGACAAACTGACTTAATGAGCAATAATGATATTTTTTATGAATAACAGAATTTAGAGGTGAAATAGTGTTGCATCAGTCAGTGGCGGATACAGGATGTCATTTTGGGAGGGGTCATAAGAAGTCGAAAACAACATTACCAAGAATTTAACAACAATGGGTCTGGGGAATTACAAAATATGTATAAACTCTATGGAATTTCTAGGCCATAAATATAAACCCTAATTATTGAAGAGTTAACAGGAACAGTACTAAAATCATAACTCCACAACACGATCATTAAATCCACTTAGTTTCATTAAATTTAAAACAACTTCACTAGATCTAATTTATTGAAGTCATACAACTCCATACAGCGACGCGCTCCGTAAAACAATTAACCCAACCAATAGAGATTTTTTATTGTTATTGAATTTCAGCAAGCGACATCCACAGTGGATTTAAGGGTAGCAAATAGATGTATAACATACAAAAATTATCAAGCAAGGAAATGTTTGCGCATTTTTTATAAACAAAAATAACAATAAATTTGGACTTTTTGGGTTTTTTGTTGATATTATACAAATGTATGCAAGGATCACGATACTTCCAACGAAACATTTGTAGAGAATCAAAAAAAAAATACAAATTTTTTTTTAAAACCTCGATCGGACCATTTCTCACCGAGAAAAGTCGGAAAACGCTTAAAAATTACTATTTTTCAAAAGTGCATATCTTTGTTAATTTACAATATTTAGGGCAGATGTTTTTTTAAATTATTGTTTAGTATGTTCAGACAGGCGGAAAATGAAATTTGTCGCACTAATAGTTTTTGCACAATTGCAATTGCAGTATAAACAATTTACGCCATTATCTTGCATAATGCAGAGGAGAAGAAAATGGCAATCTGCGCGCATCAGGCTCCTGTTTCCGTCACTACCACCATAGATCATGAATAAAGGTTATCCAAATACAATGCTACCACTGCCTCTCTTGCAAATTTACCAACAGTGTCGGCCGCAAATTTACGCGTTTCGCGCTATGTTCTGAAGAATTTTTATTATACTTTATCAACATTATTAAAAAATCGCAGATTTACGAATTTTAGATTTTAATGTGTCTACTTTCAGAATCGATTGGTAAATTTAAAACGGGCCACTCAGGTTAATTGGGCGCATTATGCAAGATAATGGAATACATTTTTTATACTGCAATTGTGCAAAAACTATTAATGCGACAAATTTCATCTTCTTCCTGTTTGAAGAACACATAATAAACAATAATTTTCTGAAAAACCTGCCCTTAATATTGTAAACTAACAAAGATATGAACTTTTAAAAGATCGTAGTTTTTAAGCGCTTTCCAAACTTTTCTCATTGAAAATGGTCCAATCAGGGTCTATAAAAACAATTTGTAGGTTTTTTTTTGAAGTATCGTAATCATTCATAATTTTTTATAATATTAACGAAAAACCCCAAAAGTCCCAATTTATTGTAATTTTTGTTTATACAAAATGTGCAAAAGCTCCTTGCCTGATAGTTTTTGTTTTTTACATACCCTTAAAGTTCATGTCGCTTGCAGTTAAATTCAATAACAAAATTAGACTTCTGTTTGCTCTATTGGCTGGGCTAAATGCGGTAAGACAATCGGCGCAATGGTACATATTTCACAGACAAGACCTATAGCTGTAGCCCATGAACAGTAAATCAGGTTTTCCTTATATCAAACGAAAATATAAAATTTACACTAAAATCCATATAAACATCAATGTACAAGTATATCGATTTGTACTAGATATATCGATTACAAAATATGCTTGCTCATTGGTTGAAAACCTGTCAAATCTTAAGGGTTTTCAGAAAACTTCATGTCTAAAAAATTATAAGAGGCACGTATGATTGGAAGACAATGTTAGAAAACTCAAATCTTGACTAATCCAAAGGTGACCTTATATTCTTTTCAAAACAAGTCTGTCTAACGATTATGAGCCTTAGAAAAGTGAAAAGTTTTGTGTCTTTTCTTTTTGTTTCTCGCGCGGCGTCATCTTTTTAGAGAAGTACAATTAATTATAAAGGGTGATTAAATAATATGTAAATATACGTTTTAGAACAAATTTGTAAATACAAAAATTAACGTTTAAAACATTTCCTTTCCAATCGTTTTTGTTTTATTGGATTGGATGATTTATAGTGGGTGAAATATTCAACACAATCAGACGATACAATAATGCTGCCTACCACTTGCTTAGCAGGCTGTCACGACAATATAGTGTTATTTGGCGCTTGTAGGGTAAAATCAAACATATAGGCCTAAATCTAGCCTTAAAAAATGTGTTTGGGGGGGGTCATGACCCCCATGACCCTCCCCCTGTATCCGCGCCTGGCATCAGTCAGGCCAGTAAGATTTCTAGTGGCCACTAAGTGCCTCACCTAGGAGCATGAGTTAGTGAGGAAAACGACGCTTGAAAGAGAAATGTATGCAATTACAGTCATAATATAAAATTAACTATAAATTATAAAACACAAGTTGCTAATAATATTTTTACAAAATATTTTAACCAATTTTTAAACTATTGAAATTATAAAAAAAAAAATAAAAAAAATACTCATTCTAAATGAGGAAACCTTTTTTACCAAAAGTAAAAATATTACATTTAATAAAATAACTCTGTATGTAGATAGCTAACCGTTGAAAATGTGGTATAACATATGTTAAACGTCATTCAGCATTACCTAATGAATTAAATAGTGAAATTACCTTGTATCACCGTCAAACAACTCTTACAAATTCTATTGGATTATCAATTAAATCTTCCTATAAACTAATAAATTTACGTATATAAAAAGTCTGATTTAAAAACATTTAATAGTTTGGGCGTATTTATTGTTTACTTTTATTGAATAAGTGTACGTCTCTGTGTTAACGTAAATATTAGTCACATAGTTTAAAATCAATTATTTAAACAACACCAATGAAGTTTCTATGGCGGACCTGAAGATGTCGGTCAAATTAATTTTTAAGGATTGCTTGGACTGTAATTAGCCTATTTAATTAACTATATTTCACAATCCTCGCGGATAAATCTACATTACTCTTTATCTTTTACGGCGATGCATATAATATCTGATATTTGGCAAACTGTTCCTGTATAGACTTCGCAATGTTGTAGACAAATTGTATTTGAGAAGAAAAATGAACAGGAAAGATTATTTTCTCAAAGCGATTGAGAATAAATTATATTGTATGTAATTTATAATTTTTTTGAAGTTCACAGTGGTTTTCGTTCAACGTAAGTTTTGTCAAAAACGACAACACGCAAAACCTTTGCATCACCTCGTCAGGAATTTATTACAATATTATAGTTTTACTTATTTTATAAACATTTGAGAGATTTCGGTGCAGTTAATAATAATTTTCGAAAAACGGAAATAAAAGGTTTTTTTTTTATATTGGTGTTAGTATTTGCATTACAGTTGATAGCAGTAGCCAATTGTAAAAAAAACATCTTTTTTTCCAAAAATTATGAAAAAATAATTATTGATATTTCTAAATCTGTGATAAAATTATTGCAATTCAACGCATTTGAAGCAAAGTTACCACCACTTCAAGCATTGGAAACTACATAATTTTGAAAGTATGTAAATCGATTATTATAAAACTGAAATCGTGTTAAAAGAATATTATATAAAGAATTATAAGTATTGATCCCATCGGTGGAGCGTAGGAAGAATCACGCACAACAAATACAAGTGCCGACCGTAAGACTCGCAAGCCATTAATCTTGATTGTAACCAACAGCAATACTTTCTCGCAAGGTTGATTTGGAATGTTCAAAGCTGGTTTAATGCAATGAATCAGGACGAGCTCAGGATTTAGTCTAATCGACCGTATCAAACAGTGGAGATAATTCTACTATCGGCAGGTTATGTACACAGGCGACTGCGTGAGACGTAACTAAACGCAATGTGCAAGAGATGATCTTCTAGGGCTTTTGAACATATAAACCTTTTATGAGTATCGGCCGTTCAAAAACATTGCCAAATTAAAAATTAAAAAAAAATCGCGTAAATAAGTGTCAGAATTCTGCTAAAGTTTTAGTGTAAGTCGTTTTGTTTGCAAGAGTCGTCTCTCATTTATTTATAATTTCCAGGAAAAATTACTTTTTTTTAAATTGAAGGGCGGGTGTAAATGGCGAGCTGTTTTGCCGCGTACAAATTTAAGCTTTATTAAAACACCTTAAGATAAAATTGAATACATTTATTTGGTTTATAGCATTAAAGGCATATATAAAGAAAAATAGAATGTTCTTGGAAATAATTCCTCTAAATGGGAGATGTTCCATATGCACAGTACGAGGTTATAAAAATAAGTTATGCAATAATTAATCAAAGACAATTTAAGACAAGCTTACACATAAAATTGTTTAGATGAATGAATTTGTTGCAACCATACAATACAGTAATAAAATAATTTTTCATTAGTATCCAAGTCACTGTATGGAATAAAAATAAAGTTACTTTTTAAGCAAGTTTCTTCATATGATTTCTTTTTTAAACACTTACATTTTTCGAAGCTTTATTCTATCATCAGAGCTTTGTCACTCTGCTGAGATTGTTGGTACATTATAAAAAATACGAAAAACAAAACAATCTTAAAACAAGACACCGTGTGAATGTCCAACGGACGACAGTGTATTGATGACCGATATCATCAGTAGAATGTCGAAATGATGATGAAGTAAAGCTCCGAAACCTGTAGGTATTTAAAAAGTCGCTTGAAGAAAATTGCATGTAAGGTTGTATTGATGAAATCCGAAATTTGATCATTATATTTACCTTGTCCCACTTAAAATTGAAATCTAAAATATAAATAAACATAAATGTCTATAGTCAAATAATAATTTTAAGTTAGGCCTATAGTGAACCAACACACGTTTCTTTAATGCATCTACATTCATTACCAAGCAAGTTAGGAAAATTAGACATTTACAAATAAATGAGAAATAACTATGTCCATTTTAGACGTATCACCAAGCACATCATTAACACTACTTACAAAATTAGGAAGTGTAATGTCCATTTCAGAGGTAAACCAAGTAAACTATTTTAACACAACTTACAAAATGAGGAAGCACAATGTCCATTTCATCGGTGCGAGGCGTGACTAAATTAACCCATTCAGCTATTGAATTAACCCGTAATAATTTGTTTCTTATTTTGTATGTGTGATACAGCCTAAACTACGCGCATGAAAATACAATGGGCACGAGATTTCATTGGAATACCCACGCAAAAAGTGCCGAACGGGCCATAAGAAGTTTTTGCTTCAAAAACCGCAGAAAAAACGGTGCTTCTAGGGTATCATAAATGTAAGGGAATTAATTGGGTATACAGAATAGAAATGAAACCAAAAAATTTTCCTAAAACATTGACTTTCTTAATATTTGAATCCACATAAAAACATTTGGATACCGTTTGGTATCCATTTAAAATACCAAGGACTAACCAGGACTAACCAGCTCTTAAACAGAGCAAATTCTAGAATCTACTATTAATGTTGCTAAGGAAATTAAAGCAGCACAACCCACCTTTAGGCGGGAATGTATACAGCACTGGTGTGTACAGGATGTAAGTATTGTCACCGGCCTTTAGGAATAATTAAGAAAGGGGTAGTGGAATAGCATAAGGAACAGTCAAGGCTAATAGCCGAATTCGAACACATGATTGCCAGACTGTTGCAAATTGAAACGTTTTATAATACGTTGCCACATCTACTAAATGTGTTCATAGCTAAGTAAGAGAAGTTTATTTTTATATTTACATAACATTTTATTAAAATAACTAAAGATCTATTATTTTACTTTAAGAAAGTATAAATTATTCACTAGTAAATATTTTCAAATATGTTCAGTAATTTCTGAGAATATCAGAAGGAGCACAAATAAACAAAAAATACAATACAAAACAAAGAAAGCAGTCGCGGGACTGCCGACAGAAGTGAAAACTGTAATGAATATAAATATTTGGTGTTTATATTGATCATATTGGTTTAATCTGTTGATTATTTTAACACTACCAAGTTAACTATTCGCAACTTACAAAATGAGGAAGCACAATGTCCATTTCAGAGGTATTTACCAAGTAAACTATTTTTAAAAAAACTTATAGTAAACAATCGTTGAATTAGGTTTACTGAAATCCCCAAAAACCTAATGTCAGTAGTATAAAACATAAAGTTTCACAAAAGATTACGAATGTATCATCAATGTATCTTAAAATTTAATAGAATTATTATCATCTAAAAAAGAAAAAACAAATGAAATAATGTAAAATAAACTGTAAGAGGAACTGGCACATACTTTCTCACAAACATATTTAAATTATTAAACAGATTCATTGTTACTTCATAACTGTAGGAGGGGCAGGAGAGGTGATATTAAAGTAGGAGATTAACTAATACAGTAATTATTATTATTATTAGCTAGAGAGAAAACTATTCGATCGATTTCGAACAAATTTGCACAAAACACGTCTATTAGGCCTTTATGGATGCACGAAAAAAAGGTTTTGAACAATTTTGAAAAACAACCCCCTTTTTGGCCAAAAAACCTCCAAAAATCTGTTATTATTATTAGCTAAACAAGAATTTTTAGAAAGATGCTGTTTTCTGCATATGGTAGGGTACATTAAGGGCTACAAGTAAGCCAAATTTAATCAAAATCGTTAGAGCCGTTTTTTATAAAAAAATAACTGATTTGTTGGGGGTTTTCTAGCTAAAAAGGTGGTTGTTTTTCAAAAACGTTCAAAACCCTTTTTAGTGCACCTATGCAGGCCTAATTGACATGTTTGGTGCAAATTTGTTTGAAATCGATCGAATAGTTTTCTTTCTAGCTTTGTATACATACGTACAGACAGACATTTTGTAAAAACCACTTTTTTTTTACCCAGGGGTCCCAAAATGGATATTTCCACAAAAATATAAACATCGATTTTTTTTGCGATCACTATACTTTTTCTATACTGTAGTATAGTGAGAAAGTAAAAAAGAAAGCAGTCGCGGGACTGCCGACAGAAGTGAAAACTATAATGAATATAAATCGTTGGTCATGTTGGTTTAATCTGAAATTTGATTATTTTAACACTACCAATACCAAGTAAACTATTTTAACACAACTTACAAAATGAGGAAGCACAATTTCCATTTCAGAGGTATTACCGAGTAAACTATTTTAACACAACTTACAAAATGAGGAAGCACAATTTCCATTTCAGAGGTATTACTGAGTAAACTATTTTAACACAACTTACAAAATGAGGAAGCACAATTTCCATTTCAGAGGTATTACTGAGTAAACTATTTTAACACAACTTTCAAAATGAGGAAGCAATGTTCACTTTAGAGGTATTACCAAGTAAACGATTTTAACACAACTTAAAAAATGAGAAAGCACAATGTCCATTTCAGGGTATTACCACGTAAACTATTTTAAAACAACTTACGAAATGAGGAAGCAAATGTCCATTTCCGA
>JAGFPH010000048.1:1195274-1207126 GCA_018207615.1 Philaenus spumarius
GGAAAAAGATATTGGGTTGTTCCGGGACTTTTTGCCACCCCTGTATATTGTAGCTACAGTAGAATTCAGTTTGTACTGACTCAGGCTCTTACGAACTGTGGTCTTATTTTTTACATTTAACCATATATACCGTCTAAACAATAAGTTGTTGCACCTTTATCCAGTTTTCAAGTAATTCAACTCAAAATCATGTATTTCGTGTGAATTACTTGGAAACTATAGTATTCGTCGGTATAATTTTGTTTACATTACAGTTTTCCGACAGATTTACTCTTGTATACAAAAGCTAAATTCAAAAAGGTACCATGGTAACAGCGTAAATGTTTAACATGTGATGTTCTAGCTACGTTGCGATTGAAGTTCATGCACTAAAACTGTAACGCTCTGTGTGGATTTATGCAACATCGTCCGATGCAAGTATTTATTCGAGTGTATTTATTGTATACCCTTTATTGGTGTAGGTAAATTAATTTTTGTGCCCATATTTACAAAGAAAACTTTTAGTGAAGCTTTATAGAGAGATATTGGCTGCTCTATTTTATTTCCATTGATATTCTAGTAGTCTATAGGTCGCCGATGGAAAAAATGCGAGGCAGTTACTCTTGCTGCGTTTGATCTTCTACATTCTCGCATGTATTAATCAATCAAATTAAGCAATAAGAATGCAGTTTTGTGTAAAGAAGTATTGAGAGTAAGGCATTTTAAAGTCTGTTGTGATACTTGTTCTTGTAAGGCTCTCTGTGACATTAAATGTTGTTTTCGTTTCAGCTGTTCCGTTTCCGCCAAGCCACAAGTTGACCACGGCCGAAGTGTTCGATACGCGGACGTCAAAACCTCGGCCCGATGTACTCAAACAGCACTTTATATTAGAAGGACGGATAGACGAAGCAGCGGCGCTTAGAATCATCAATGATGGCGCTCAACTGCTTCGCTCCGAGAAAACTATGATTGACATCGAAGCGCCGGTCACAGGTAAAATGCACCTTCAATTTATTGTGTTAAGAGATGTTATTTTAAAGTAGATTTCTCCGTTATATTTTGATGAGCGTAAACTTTATTGTGTACTGCAGAGTTTTACCTTTGGAGCTTTAGACGAAACGGTGATACAGTAACAATGCTGGTCTGATTGATCTTTTTCCAAGGACCATTTAGTACTGTGCATACAACATTGACACACCAGTACTGTATTTTGTTGCATATGTTTATTTATCGAATTGAGCTGATGGAAACGGTTTAATCAAGACTGTTCATTTGTGATAAAATTACTAAAGTATGAATTTAATTGTGAACAAAAACAACCGTTAAATTAATAAACAATTCAATCCAGTAACAACAGTTTTGATACGTTTGATAAGTGATACCTCACTTTTCCGATACGTTTGAAAATCGTAATTTTAGTAAATGTGCATTGCAATACAGGTCGCATTTCTTGTAAAAAAGTGAAATTTTATTGCAAGCAAATATACGGTATGGTATTATTATTAATATGATTTATAAGGTCTATTTTCTAAATTTGTATATCAAAAAATATTCAACAGCGAATGATTTTCAGAAATCCTATACTCTAAAACGAGCAATGTCTGTTTGTACGTACGTACCAGCAATCTCGAGATCCAGCGGAAGGATTTTGCTGAAAGTTTGGGATTAGAGGCTTTTGGGTCTAAAAATCGATTGAAGAAAACCACTACCTCAGGAAAACTCGTATTTTTCTAAACAACTCATTTGAAAATGGAAAATTTTAAACATTGGGCTTATGGAGTTTAAAATCATTACATATGTTTATAGACTATAATAATAACATTAATCAGCTGATTTCAACACCAAACGTAACTAAAACATTATTTTTGTGCTGTTATTAACCGTTCTAAACCCCTTTTCGCCAGTTTCTGCATTCTTTATATTTATATAAAGGTAAATAAATTATCTAATGTTTATAATTATTATTTATTATAACAATAATAACATAAACAAATAATAACAACATAGAGCAAGGCTATGTTCTGATGACCAGTCATCTCCTCAATTTAATAGTAACACAGCTAGAATTAAAATACTCCATGATATTACGATGATAATGGTGCGAGAGAAATAGCAAAACCTATGAAACTATTATTAATGGTAATAAAACATTACTAAACGTAATACATTATTAAATTTTATCTATACTGTATACTCCTTTTCTGAAAATATTTTCCAAGATAACAACGAGGAGGAGAATTAAGAATTTAAAATAACAATAAATAAATAAATGTTTAGATTAGAAATTTGATTGGGTATTGCACATTGTCTTGTTGCACTTTTTCCGACTGTCGACATTTTCTCAGCTTTACAATAGAAATAAAAGTTTTTGGTTAAACGTTAATAGAATATGAACAACTAAACCGTATAGGATGTACGACCATAATGCTAGGTTGCATAAAAGATTGAATAGCCTACAATGGAATGAATAGCAATGAAATAAATGTCAAAGGGCGTTTGTTCATCATGTGGATGCGGACGTTGGGTGGAGGGGAGGGGACAATAAATGGCTGTTATTCAGGCTTTCAAAATTCACTTGACAATGCTTTGTGAGTTCGTAATTATTTATTTTGACTTTGTATTTTCCTTCGAATTATTTTAAATCAAAATAATTTGAACCGCTGACGTGAGTTGAGCAAATTTCCAAAATTAAGTTTATAGGCCTATGTTTTAGGATTTCAACCAACAATTTGGGAAATAGCTGAAACAACGGTGCTGAATAGCTGCATAATGCTTCGCACGCCATTCCTCATATTTTGAGTATCTTCAATACACAAAGCGTTGCGTGCTTTGCACGCCATTGCGCATATTAGGAATATTTTCAGTACACAATGCATTCCCGTATTGGGAGTATCTTCGACACATAAAGCATTGCGTGCTTCGCACGCCAACCCCCGTATTGGTAGTATCTTCAATACACAATGCATTGCGTGCTTCGTACGCCAACCCCACGGTAAAATCCACCACATTGCTTTGAACCGGGTACTTTTATGGTATTTCACGTTTTGATCGATTTTGGGGAAACCAAGCGAGCTATAAGGTCGCGTAAAAAAACAAACTGTGCAGAATAACATCCTGCATTTATATTTGTAGACAAAACTCTAAAAAAAATTATTCTCGTAGGACAGATCTCACAAAATAGTTACTTCCGCTCAAAAAACGTGCTTCGGGTTGTTGGATTTTTTGGCTAACGAACTAGTCCGAGCGACGTAGACAACCAACATGTGTACCAAATTTGGACCAAATCGGACTTAAAATGCGGCCTCTAGAGTGCGAACACACATATATATATGATTTTTAAAGACAACCCCAAAACGTGTTCTGGGGACCAAGATCGATGCACATTTGCTACTCCCGACCTTGGGTCTTACCATAAGGGCCACTGCAGTAGCTAATTTTTCCTATGATATTCGCTAATTATGCTTTAAAATAATTAGTACTTTGTTTTAGACATTTTAAAAGAATCATAATATGTACACTTTAGGTCTACGTTATCACCTCTCTGTTATAATTAGCGAATTTCCATAGGAAAAATGAGCTATTGCAGTGGCCCTTATGGTGAGACCCAAGGTCGGGAGTAGCAAATGAGCACCGATCATGGTCCCCAGAACACGTTTTGGGGTGTCAAAAAAATTCATATATATATATATATATATATATGTGTTCGCACTCTAGCGGCCGCATTTTAAGTCCGATTTGGTCCAAATTTGGTACACGTGTTGGTTGTCTATGTGGCTCGGACGAGTTCGTTAGCCAAAAAAATCCAACAACCGGAAGTACGTTTTTTGACCGGAAGTAACTATTTTTTGAGATTTTTACTACGAGAATGAAATTTTTTTAAAGGTTTTTCTAACAATATGAATGTAGGACGTTATTCTGCGCATTTTGTTTTTTTACACGACCTTATAGCTCGCTTGGTTCCCCCAAAATCGACAAAAACGTAAAATACCATAAAAGTACCCAGTTCAAAGCCAAGTGATGCAAACTCGCGATGCCACTAGGAGGAAACAAATTCTACTAATATATTGCGTACACACAGACAGCTGTTCAACGCCTTCGTGAGTAGACCTATTTCCCAAATTGTTGGTTGAAATCCTAAAACATAGGCATATAAACTTAATTTTGGAAATTTGCTCAACTCACGTCAGCGGTCCAGCTGCGTGGTCGATTTATTTTTATATTGTATAGGTATTACTTAGATCTTGAAAAATTGTTTGACCTAATACGTCTTTAGTGCTAATATTTATAAATAATTTAACGATCCCATTCAACCTATCCTAAATCCTGAAATTTAACAAAACTAATTGTATGTTATCAGAAAAGGTTGAAAAAGCTAACAACAATAATGTATGCATTTATTTATGCTGTTTATATGGTAAGATAATAATCCTAGACGATAACTAAAACTACTTGTTATATTGTTTGCACTATGAATCATTCGCTTGTATGAACCGTGACATTGTTTACATCTAATTATGCTTTGCCAAGGTGAATGAAAACCTCAGACGTTCTAATGAAAGTGCGTCCTCTGTTCGAAAACAAACACGTATATTATGACCAAGTACAGTAAATTGCCAAGTAAAATCGTTAAAATAACTTAGTAATATAGTAAAATAAAGTGTTATAAATAAAAGTGAAACAGAAAAAATACGAACAGTTTAGACCTATATGATTTTCAAATGTATCTAGTACAATTTCTGCTTTGATTGTTGTAACTGCATTGCGTTTATAAACATTGTGCTGTCCTCGCTCTCACAATTTTGTGAATCATTCAACTTATTTTTTATCATAAGTTATTAATGTATTATATACTAATAAAACTTTCTCACAATGTACATTAGTAATATATATGTAAATAATCGATGTGTACTCAAACATTACTAAACATGGGACTAAAACATTTTACGCTTATTATTATTACAAACTTATACTCTGCTTTAATCTTCTTATATTTATTGTGAGAGTAGGTTTGGTTGTGTTTATGCCAGTTGTATTTATTCGGTGATTATTTGGTGTATCGGATCCCTCTCTTTACCGTGTTCGTAAAACACGATTGAACCTCGATGACAGGTCCTAACAAATTGACAAACAATATTCATTTTCAAGACAGTTTTAACAGATGTTTTTGTAGGAGCTAATGGGACTCTTAAATTTTCTTATGTTAACTTAAAATAACATTATATTAAAACATTCTCTTTTAAATAATTGCTTGGATTATGTAATAGACGCATTTTTCAAATAATCACTATTATTTATATTATGTCGAGCAATCAAATGAGGCTCAGCGTATTAGCAATAATGATGTTCAATAACGGAGAAATCTAATAATATTTAAAAACACAAATTACTCAATATTTAAAAGTGTTATTTTACTATTAAAGACTAACATCAAAGTTGTTTAAATAATGTCAGGAAAATATTGTAGTAGGCTACATGTTGACAGCAAACAATAATTTATAATATAATTTCTCGTGTTATAATCACACAACTGTTCGAATAAATCCACATCTCAGACTTGGGCGAATGTATGCAAATGAATAAAAAATACAAAATGTATGAGGCCGACTTTGCTTTTAAATTTACATGTATTTACATATGAATATATAACGCGCTCGCACAGTCTGGGTATTCATTGACTGGATTACAAAATATAAATACTCATTTGTTTCCGTTCTATGGCAGAGTTCTGTTTATAATTAATGGTTTGTTTTGGCAGTTATTTAACAAAGTGCCTTCTGACTGTAAGAGCTATTGTTTTATAATGTTTAATTTTGAGAAAGAATTATAATTAATTTGTTCGTGGAAAAGTTGTTTTTTGTATTAATGCTTGGGTGTGATAGTGATAGTATAGATACTAATGTGATTGTAACCAAAACGAGAAGTAAACATTTTAAATTCAATGTTTATTTATTTTGTTTTTATTTTTCTGAAGATTATGTTAAAACATATCCACGTAAGTAAAAATATATTTTCTTTCTGTTTGATAGATTATTTGAAAACTGCTGAAACTATGTTTTATTGAAAATTAGTTTAGCCTATTTAATACTTGTCTCATACATTGATACAATAAATTTAAAATAAATTGTTAATTTTGTTACAAATATTTTTTAATGATAACATTTTTCACCAACTTTCAATAATTATTTAGGTCTGCTGTGGATGTAAATAACGATGATTACAGTATTCAGAAGTTTATAAAAACATTTTAATACAAAACAGCTGTTTATAATAAGAAACTAACTAATACAGCTGCTTTGTATCTAGTAATACATAATATTTGTATCTTTATTTTTATATAATAATGAATATAAATACAAAATTTTAATAAATAGGCCTACAGTTTTACAATCCTTATAATGGTACACAATTACCACGGATAAAAATCACCGTCATCATAAGTAGATCTAAATAAAGTTTGTTGTTTTTAAATAGTTTTTTTAAATTATTTATTTATGATATGTATTTAATTAATCATCCTGTGGTTTTCACGGGGGCTTACTAGTTCACACAATAAATTCAAACAATTTATCACAAATCACACATACTGTTTTGTTTTTGAATAATTTCTTTTACGCGCTTGTTTGAACGTTATTTGAAAGGAATGTCAGTTATCGTAACAACTGGATCTTTTAAGGCACAATTTATTAAATTATGAACAAGTACCTACCTACTACCTATTAACATTAAAAAACCCTTCGTGTTTTGTCTCGCTTCGTCTTGTCCCGTCTCGAATGTATTTCCTTATTTCGGGCGTTTAACGTACAGCATTACTGCGTTCACTCCGAATAAAGGAAACCCGCCCGAACCGTACAATAAAAAACAATAATTTTAAACAAGTTAATATTAAACTATCCTCAGGGGGCTGTTCCAATACTCAATTTTCTTTATATTTCGATTCGGCTAAAAGGACGAAATATATATATATATATATATAAAAAAAAAAAAAACAACATTGTAACAATAAATGCTGCACAATTAATATTAGTAAAAGGTTCACACAATTTATTACAAATCACACATACTGTTTTGTTTTTGAATAATTTCTTGTACGCGCTTGTTTGAACGTTATTTGAAAGGAATGTTATCGTAACAACTGGATCGTTACATGGATTACACGAAACTCGTATCAGCAGGTTAGAGACTACAGACTTCCAAACAGAAGTTGTTCCAAGCTGTTAACAGAATTTTATAAGGAACATTCAAACAAACCCCACAATGAGATTGTACCAGTCCCTGAGGAGAGGCTTTTATATCCCGAAATAAAAGTCAAACATTAACTCCCCACAGGACTTGAGAAAAGAGGCTATATCTATAAATTCATATAAAAGAAAACACTGGGAATACTTTGTTTTGAAAGCCGGATAAAATCTACAGAAGGATGTGGTTGGTGCATTGTGTTTGTGTGATTGAGTGAAATTCACGTTTATCCATGGTTGTACATTAAGGAAATAGCTGCAATAAATTCATTTTTAAAGTCGCGTAACTTAAAAGGAATTCTTATCCAAGTTGATTTTCTTCTGAACAAATAAATGCTAATTGAAATTATTATAAAATAGACAGTCGGAACTCAACTATACACTTCGGAGAATAAGTTTGGTACACCAAAACGTTAATATTTTATGATATTGACTTGTAAAAAGAGCTTTATGCAAGGATGTCAAACTTATTGTTTTTATCATTTTTGTGTGTTTGTTTTTAATGAAGGTCTGCTTGAAACTCATCCTCTCTTATTTACGAAAAAACTGCAGCAATTTTTTTATAGAATGCAGCTCTGTTAAATTGACTAGTACTTAACAGACAAATCTACAGTCTGTATATACCTCAGACTGTAGAGCTCCGTCTGGAATGAGTCATCTACTGACTGTGTGTTCCTACGAGGATAAATTTTGTTGAGCCAATCATAATTTGACATTTTAAAATATATATTTGGAATCTACTAAAAAAACACGAAAAGTGATACCAAACCGACTATGTTAGATTTTAAAATTTTAAATTCCATTACCGTATAAATGTTTGATATGGAGGTTGAGTTTGGTATAATTTTTCATAACTTTTTTTTAGTAGATTTCAAATAATATATGTCAAATTACGGTTTGATAAAAAAAATAGGAACACAGCCAGTAGGTGACTCATTCCCTAGACAACTGCAGCCCTGACTGAGTCGGAGAGGGATTATAAGGGTGGCCTCAGGTAGTCTCGTGTCCAACGACCAACCTGAGGTATACATACTATAGTGAGTCCTAATTTTGTTTTATTTTTAAGAAATATTTTAAAATAAAGTTTTATAGTGCTTATAATAGGCCTACTGTGTTTGGGAGCCTTCACCTACTTTCACTAGACCCCACTAATAATTTATAATCAATTCCCGCTATGATTATTTTGATTGGTTAGTTCATTATATTGCTGATTATAAGACGTTTTGGTACGTTCTTGTTAGTAATATAACAAAGTAGATAGACTCTTTCGAGCATTTAAACTCTAATAAACATCATAGAGAACACACTGATATATTCTATTTGTGTTTATTTACGAACACCAATTCTCCGATTATCAGCTACAATATTTATAATCGTCTTAAAAAAGTTACATTTGCGAGCAGGATGGCAGTTCGTTTAAGCTCTCATGGGATTCCCTTAAGATTGTAAATAAGACTTACAACTACGAATGTTTAAAACGTTTTCAAGATTAATTTAGGTATACTAGTTGAATACTAATTTCTTAATGTTTTAAATTATTCGTGTGGCTTAAATTAAATTAGGAAATCATCTATCATCAATAGTTTATGATATTTTGATTCATGTTGGCAGTCGTATACTTTTTTAAATCGGATCAAGAGCCGCATAGAATGAACATCGTTCATAAAACATTTCCAGTTTCTAATTAAATTCCTCTGCGTTGACTACTTACTACAGTTTATGTCTGCTTGTCTACATACGTGACTCGCGAATACTTTTAGTCTTGATTAATTCAATTAGACATATATAGATAATAGACGTGTTGTGATTGGAATGTTGGTACAACTTGTTTTACTGCTCGTCTATGTAGTGCTACATGTAGAGGCGTATTTCTCCAAGTGTGTTCGGAATATAGTAGTGGCATAGGTCAGGATTTGAGCGTTGTAAAAATACCGCAGATTCTTGACTTTCAAATACGTGAATGACACTCAAAATATATTTAAACAAGTCCAAAACAACATATTGAGTTCTGTACTGAATCTTATACAAATACTTTGTATGTGTTATTTCTAATTTAAGAAGCAATTAAATTAATCAGCCGGCATAGATAAATTAAACAACCGTACACGCTATGTTTCATAAAGTAGACGAATTGTGAACTTTTATTCATAATGTAAACCTTTCAAAGAAAATAATAATTCTAATAATAAACTTTTTTATTTCACACATGAAAATATGTTTTATTTCCCACAACATATACAAAATACAACTTTTTCGTCAATAAAGAAATCAACAAAAATGGTTTACGTAACTAAACAGGGTGCAACTAAAGTCCAGAGAATGCTCACAATAATGACATTTGGCACGTCTTAAACGGTGTTGTAGGCCACTACGAAGGGAGGCGGCTCACTGAGAATGGGAAGAAAATCTTTAAAGACAACTTGCGTCGTTTAAAGTTAGTTGAAAGTATCTGAAGAAACAATATTGTTATCCACTTAATTTTAGGTAGCTCAATTGATAAGATGGCGACGTTATATGCTACGGTTCGAATACGAGATTGCCTTTGACTTTTCTGCGTGTCATGCCACTCTTAACTGATGTAAAGACAAATGTTGAAGAGCACTGTGGCAACAAATTCACAATGATTGAATGAAACCCCGAACCACAAATAGAAGGAACACAAAACCAAAACAATTTAATGAAAAGTTATGTTTAATTTTCATTAAATTGTTTTGTTATTGTTTTTTGTTTCTTCTATTTGTGGTTTGGGGTTTCATGCAATCATTGTGACGCAAAGACGTCAAGAAAAATTACAAATAAGGTTGGCTGTGAGCAACACTATCATAACGGCTAACGTTTTGAGGTTTGGTTTGTAGCATTGTTTACAAAAAAATTTGACTCTTAAAATGATTTATAAATATTTTCTTTCGACTTCTGGTGGACCGCCAGCTCCCCCTTGTAATAGTAGCTCCTAACACCAATTACGATGTGTAACGTTTCATATATCTGGTTCTGTTAAAAATTACCAAGCTATTCCGGCTATTAATTTACCCTTGAAGGTGTCGGAGGCATAGTTTATTGTCGGTCCGTCCTTCAAAGGAAAGAATTAAAAATTCAGGCTGTAATTGAAATTTAACTATATGAATAGGAAAAACTTAAAAGATAAAATATCGCGTGCTTGATTTTATTGTTGTGAATCGGCTATAGTTTTTGTATGTTATCCTTTGTACGTACACTTGATTAAGTTTCTGTTCTCTGTTGTTCAGTTGGGTATATTAGATACTAAACATGTTGTGTAACCACAATGTTAGTAGACCTTGTTTTGCTACTTGTATGTGTTTGCTAGTAGTGTGTGCAAGGCAGCGATAACACAAACACGCCTACATACCCAGGGTTGACAACGGAAACCAGTTTTCACTAACGTTGGCTACGTAGATTTTCAGTTTGAAATATTTAGTTAACACGTTGCCTTACTATAAAAGAAACAATACTCCTAAATTCACCTAGACATTTGGGTTATTATCTTAAAAAATTACATGTTAAATACGTAACATTTAATATAACGAACGTTTAACTGTGCGTTAGCTTTTTTAGTTGCTTTAATAATAAGCACATTTTGTAATTTTGTTTTGTTTACAAAAACAGGGAAAATTGAGAGATACTCGACAGGATGAATCACTTTATTGCTCAATTTATGCAAATTTCCATCAAAGTCGTTAGAGCCGTTAGCGAGATACCTGAAATAAATTTATAAACAAATATACAAGAATTGCTCGTTTAATAAGATACGATATAAGATATTCGCCTATAGACTTAGTGACTTTAAAGGTGGTATATAAAAGAGGTTCAGAGTTTAAATTGTATTCTCATTTTTCGAAATTTATGCGCATTTTTGCAGTCATAAGACCTAGCGCATTCGATTCCTGACGTCAAAAAGCCCTATATGCAAATTTTCATCAAAGTCGTTAGAGCCGTTAGCGAGATCCCCGAAATAAATTTATAAACAAATAGCCTATCCTACTAGAATTGCTTGTTTAATAAGATAAGATTTGTGTTGCGTATTAAAAATATCAAACATTTGAATATAGGTCTATACAGTATGTTACAAATTTGAGTAATTATGAAAAGTTCTATCATGGTAAAAATTAATTTGTTGTTGTTGATAAAAGTGATTATTTACATTAAATTTTGTAAATGTAAAGTACATATTCATTGATGAACTTTTGATGTATGCTGAATTCCTAAACGATTAAGGAAAATTTTACTAGAGATAATAAGTATAAATGAAATATTGTAAAGCCTTTCGTCCTCGATTGGTTTACGATAATTATTCTTTTTTAAATTTCCTCAACAAATTATGAACAACTATTGTTAAAAATAATATGCAACAAGAATCAAAACAGACATTGGCTTTGGGAAATTTACAAAATGTAACTGAACTGGGAGATCCCCGAAATAAATTTATAAATTTTTAATATAATTCGTAATTAATTATTTTTATTTTTTTATTTGTAATAATTTACCTGCTTACACACTTCCTCAGCAAGGGTTAATTGAATTAAATTACAAGTGAAAAAACATGGACCAAGACCAGGATTTGTACCCAGGACCTTTACCATTCCGTGGTAACGCTCTACCAACTGAGCTACCCTGATCACT
>JAGFPH010000048.1:1207226-1217742 GCA_018207615.1 Philaenus spumarius
ATACTTTATTTCTTTAAACAAGAAGTCCTCTCCTTTAACGTACACTAATTTTAATAAGATGTTTTATTTTTTCTTTAATAAGTTCTCGTCTTCTTGATTAAAAAAAAAGGTTTTATAAACTTTAATCTAATTTGTTATTTCATATTAAAGCATTACTTTGTATAAAAAGGAACGTTAAACAAATGGTGGTTTTCATACCGTACCGTACTAATATTAATGTTTTTTTACTAATTTAAGGCGACACGCCGATAAAAACATCCTTTTTTTTTGTATTCTTCGGATTTAACCTTTAAATTCATTTTTATACTGTTTATAACAACTTAAAACGAGATGGAACACTTTTTCGAGACTTCGGCTCGTGTTTTTTTTTTAAAATACTCAAAAAATTTCACGCATGTCACGTTGCTGTCACGCTAGAAAGCTCAAAAGCTTTTCAACTCTCCGCAATAAAATTACGAAGATTTTGGCACTACCAGTAGCTTTCTACGACGTCTGTGAGTGCACATATCGTGTCCACAGACAGACACACAGACACAAAAATTTACCCCCACTTTTTATGACTTTTCTCGACGTTTTCGATGCCTCTGAACACTATAATCACCAATAGTCAATAACTTATTGCAAATACAAAATTAATAGTGATATTAACATCAAATAAAATATAATGTTTATATTAATATGTAATTAAACATCATAGCTTTAAAACATAAATTAAAACCCAGTCTCACATATTCCATAAATATAAAAAATCAAAGAGTTTACAAAACACTAATGAATAATGAAAACCATTAGGTGAATACTCAATGTATGTTCCAAACGCAAATATTTATACGTTAAACGTATAGTAACTTTAGAGTTAGTTTTCATGACAATACTAATAAGGAGATAACAACAAATAAAGCAATTTAATATTGTTAATTAAGTGCCTTTAGCGGAAATATACAATGAATTAGTTAATCGTCTTGAAGAATATATCCTGAGATATTTTGATGATTATATTTATTGACCATCATCAGACAAGACCTAGTATAAACCTTTGTTATTTGATAAAGACAGAGTAAATCAAGGGTTAAAGTTAAACGTCATCCAGGATCACCGCGTTACCATAGCGACGAATCATCAGCTTAGTATGTGCACCGTCAGACGTGATTAACCGGATCAGAGCTCGGCCGACGTCTCTATTTATACGTCATCATGCGGTCGACGTGACTTTTGTAAAACTAGACTTTTTAGCCGGAGGTGTAGTGGCAGGCTTATTTAGCACAGTTCGTGTATTTGACGTTAACATGTGTAAAAGGGCGCCTTTGACAAACAACCCTATACTACTATAATGACACTTAACGGTGTCCTGGAAGACTAAGGGGAGGGGATCAGGTTCCATCGTGTTACGCTACACTGTATAGAATATTTTTAGACGAAGTATAGAAACTTAAAATTGAGTCCATACAAATTATTATTACGATTGGAGA
Source organism: Philaenus spumarius (assembly GCA_018207615.1). Lineage (NCBI taxonomy): Eukaryota > Metazoa > Arthropoda > Insecta > Hemiptera > Aphrophoridae > Philaenus > Philaenus spumarius. The sequence continues at coordinate 1,208,696 of JAGFPH010000048.1, forward strand.
CAATTATAATATCCCTCACTATACCTGTAAAACACCCCGCATTATAATTACACAGAAGTTGAAACTTGGATATCACTACTGAAAATGTTGCTAGACTTTGGTCCGACGCAGACCCAATGTTTTTTTGTTTTTGTTCCTTGTTTTGTGGTTCGGGGTTTATTATTCAAATCAGTGTGATTTTGTCGCCACAGTGCTCTTTTATTTGTATAATTGAGCATATATTGATCTAATTATAATTTAAAATTTATACAAAAATATTTTAAGGTAAACTTTGTGCATTTTGATTTGTCCAAATGTGTTTTTTCCTTAAAGTTTTTACTTTATTCCGGTAAGACTAATAAAGACGGGGTAACAGCGTTTAGAGCAAGTAGAGAGAGCGCCTTTAACCACTCCGCCACTCTAATCGAGTTAAACTAGGCTGATGAGCTCTTGAGTGAAGTACTTTTTACAACCCTAAAATTGTTTATCCTCGTCGCTATAAGGGACGTTATATGTTCTTCTATAATCAATCAAATGTTCATCTACAACAAAATGACTTTTTTCAACTATTATCACGTTTTCAGATTCAATAAAACATACGATTTATTTGTGTGAGAAGTAGTCTACATTTGAATTCATTGTAAATGTAATTTGCACCAAGTGTTGCTCAATCTTTTAATTGGATACTCTCTCTCCTGCTCTACATAAAGACAGTTTAAGTCACTCCGTGTAATCAATGTTTTAATTTTACATTCATCAGTACTAGACTACTATGCGATGACGCCGAGATTAGTTACAGAATTTGACACTTTTATCACCAGATATCCGGAAATATAAAACAAATCATACCATCACCATTATCACAGTTATGCTTGGATTGCATGACAACTGTGTAAATCATTACAATGGAATAGAGGTCAAATTAACGCCATTATTGGTTTATTTTTAGGATTATTCAATGTAAACACTCGCACACGCCAAAGTTGTGACACAAGCAGAGCGACTCGAGTTTACAAAAAAATGAGAAAAAAACCCTTTCGGCTCGGCTCGTCCTACATAAGCAAATATATATACAAATAAACGGTACCAGGAATTGGCACATACTTTCTCACAAACATATTAAAATTATTAAACAGATTCACTGTCACTTCATAATTGTAGGAGGGGTAGGAGAGGTGATATTAAAGTAGGACTCAGGTGGTCCCAAAACGGATATTTCCACAAAAATCTCAACATAGATTTTTTTGCTATCACTGTACTTTCTCTATACTATAGTATAGTGAGAAAGTAAAATATCTCATACAAATATTTTGGATTCTAGTTAGAAGGTATACAATAACTGTTAACGGATTTGATACTGAACATGTTAACAAAATCACGATTTTTTGTTCAGTAATCCACATTAAGTTTGGTTTTATAAAAAAAAAAACTTTCAAGATCTTTCTTTTTATCCTACTCCATAATAACGTTAAATGGATCTCTACTTTTCATATTAGGGAGTTAAAGTGACATTCGTGTTTTGTTTTTTCAAAAATCCTCTTCTTTCTACTCATTTGGTCCTATTTCGCTCACTAACTCAACCGAGATTTTTCATCCATATGTATTGTGCAAAATAAATTTTTCAAATAATTTGTGCAAAATGAAAAAAATTAACGTGATCATTAAAAAAAAACTACAAAATTAGATGTACATATATATATCTATAAGTTGTAGATGGATAATACATTATGTCAACTTTTGAGTCGACTATCGTTCTTGAGTCTAGTGACCATGAAACTAAAAAACTTGGTAGAAATATTCCAAAAATCGCAATATGGTAACGACTGCAATAGGTTACTTTACTTCGAAATCTGTCTAATTAGAATGAATAAGTATTTAAAACTAGGGAGACCTTTAAGCACGCTGATCTCCGCCCTCCCTTCGCTCGTACAACTGTATCGGAATAAATTCTGATTCTACGTAAAGCCTCGGTTTGTAAGACCACGCTGCGATAACCACGCCGTGATAACTACGCCGTGATGTTCAAGAGCGGCAAGTCGGTGAAGCCAGCGTTACTTACATCACGCCGTGATTCAACGCGATACTGGTTTGTAAAAAGCTCGTATTTGACGGCGCGAATCTATTTCTTGCTCTGTGAAAGCAACTAGACCTCAGATATAGTTGCGAGTGTCAGAATTATGATGTTGCTACAACTGGCAGGAACTATCATCTTAGCTTAAAGTGTAAGAGACAAGTTTAAAGACTTCTTTTGCAATGAAAATTGTTCAGTGGATTGGCAGCTCAATTTCATTAGAAAAAGTGTTTAAACGCACATAGGCCTACACTCATAGTAAAACTTAGTTCTGTTTATAGCTTGGAACTTGCCTCTGAAAAATATGTAATTTTTAGGTTAAGGTGTATGGTTTGTATTCATCTACAGACATTGTCGAGCATGGCGGTACAGTGAAAATGTATTTGGGATCCTATCCCAGTACTTTACAGTATTTTTTACACAAATTGCTATCACTCCTGAAACTGTTGACAACCTGATTCTAGCTGCGGATGTTTTCCACAATTTATTTAGAGTGGCAAAAATTCGTTGCTCCAACCAAGACGAAGATAAACTTCCTCTACCTACAGAAAATTTGATAGATACCTATAAGAGAGCTAACAACAGAAAGAAAAGGAACATGTTTGGCTTACTACGTACGAGAAAAGTTTAAAGACTTCTTTTGCAGTGAAAAGATTTCTGTGAATTGGCAGCTGAATGCTATTCAGAAAAGTGACTAAATCGTCAAGTACGTGATCAAACAATTTTTCTTTTTCGAAAGTGATCAGACAAACATTTTTATCAAACCTTTAACAATAATTATTTTTGTTAAATTGAACCCTTTGTATTGCAAGCGTAAGTTCTTATCATTAAATTAATTTTGCATCACTGTATATTTTTTGTTTGAGTCTATTACATTTATCATTAAACTAATGTGCTTTTCAAAGATACCAACATCGAGTAGTAATTGAACGTTTTTTCTTTTACAACAATTGAGAAATAGCTACAAGGAAAACTTTAAAAATGGTACCATTAGAATAGTTTGTTTTGTGAAGGGATACCGAAGATTTTCAGACTTCCCGTTGACCTTTTACATAGTTAAGGAAATGTTTATAATATCTTTAACAAATATGGCATCCCAAAGCTATAAACTTTTTTTTAACGAAGATGTAAAAAAAAATGTTTTAATTTAAAATCTGTAAACTTCCTTTAAAAATGTATGTAATTTATTTTTGAAGTATCTCATTTAATATAAAGTAAAAACTTTTAATTTGTTCTACCTACACAAGAAAAAATTAAAAATGATGTTTCCCTTTGGTTGCACCATGTAGTATGTACCATTGCGTACCATTGCCGTGCATCACGATGTTTCATCTTTGGTTTTTAGGTAAGGCTTAATATTTTATTTTTGTTAGTTCACAGTTTAAACAATACAGTTAAAAACAGACTTTCTCTCCCAAGTTCCTCGGAAATTTGTTTCCAAATATTGTTTTTTCCCATGGCATCTTTTTAGTTGTTTTTAGGAAAAATCGTAGAGAACTGGATTATTTTTAACCAGATCTATCAACTTATCATCCAATTCACTCGTGAAAACCTTAGACTCCATAATGCTTAGTAATACACAATAAAATAATAAGTTAATACAGCTAAATATTTCACAGCAATTACAAAAACAAGTTGCTTAAATAAATTAAAAGCAGTGTATTGCGCAGTGAAACCACGCCGTGAAACCACGCCGGAATAGACTGAGACCTATCCAGAGCGTACCACGCTGAGATATCACGCCGGACCTTCGAAAAGCTGACGCGACGTCGGCAGCCGGACGTGGTCTAAGAAACCACGCCAATGCTCTTGCATTCACTCTGTTCTAGCGTTGACGTGGTCATCACGTTCAACAATCGCGCCGGACGCCCGGCGTGGTCTTACAAACCGGGGCTTAATATATAGATTGATTTGCCAATTTCTTCATTTATTAGCTTGACTGCGATAAGCTTTGATCACTGAACGTTTTCCTTGCAAGTTATCAAGAATAATTTACTAATAGACCTGAACAAGATAAATAATATGTTTACGTAAAGAGTACTTTAGGCAACGCATGGAGTATTTCGCAACGTACTCAACAATTTTGGAAAAATAATTTCGGTCTCAGCTAGGCCAATAATCATCCTAGGCCTAAACTAATCCCTTTTAAGATTTTTAATAGGGCCTATAATAGATCTACGTAGTTTAAGATTTATTTAATGAATTAAGTTAATTAATATTTTAGTTTAAAACCACATCAATCACACAATCATTGAATCCAATTCGACGTGTACACTTTTTACAAAAACTCACGAGCTTTTTATAAAGTTACTTACAAAAGTTTAGAAAGTCCACAAAAGTTTAGAAAGTCCAAGATTTTTGAAATATTTTGCTGAAATTGCACTAAACAACGGCACTTTTTGTTTTTTTGACGTATAATTTAAAGTTGACAGAAGATGGATAGATAAAATGAAAAAAGGTACATTTTAATAACACCCTCCATATTTTTGCAGCTATTTATTTGGGTGTAAAAGCGGGAAAATAAATTTGAGTTTCGATAAGAAAAACTCCCATATTTTATTTTAAATTCTAGAGTTTTAATTGTAACTGCGACAGAAAACCAGTTATTTGACAGTGAACTAATTGTGTACTCTAAATACCAAGTCGGGATACGTAGGAGAGTTATGGGATGGAGCTATTATTTATATATCTACAGTTCAAAACTTTCCACTTGAAGCAAAAAACCTTCAAAATGTATTTTTGTTTACTTTTGTTATTTTACTGGACCATAATAACCACTTAAAAAGTTTAGTAGTAGATCAAAGTCAAAAACATTATAGCCATTGATCTACTATTACCATTTTTCCAAAACTGCAAATCAGGTGTACGTAATAAAAAGTCTAATACTAACTTAGAAACAAGTTGGTAGCACAAAGTATATCCGTTCATTTGGCTGTATGTTCTGTTTAAAGTATAATACCTATATGAACACATTACAAACGCAGTAAGATAGAACATTATAAACGTTGATTAAAAGATTCGTGGGCGGTAGAATGCAATATGTATAAAGCTCAGAAATGTGATTAGTGAGAAGAATTCTAACAATTAAAAAGATGAGTTCTTAAGGAAGGCGCGTCTGTAGGACTGCACTGAAGATAAAAGACACAATAACCGATTGGAAAGGTCACATGCCGAGATGTAGCATAATAATAAAAGACCAGAGGGACAGTGCAAAGATGATTGGAATGTTTTGAAGAACTTGAACATGGTTAACGTAAAAATAAAAATAGTGCAGTTCGTGACAATAGACAATTTCATTAAGTACAAGAAGAATGTAACGCATTATTTTATTTAGAATAGTTAATAGTTTTGTTATAGGGTTTTGTGAGATAATCTACCTATAAAGAGAGAACATTATTGGGGTCAAGATTATGGGTGCTTTAAGCAAAGATTGTGAAAAATATATATTTATAAACAAACTGGTTACGTCTGCATAGTAGGCTACTGTACTACAATATTATTCTATTTATTAACAAAGAAATTCTTCGGCCTCTTTCAAACATGGCAACGAATTGGAATACCGAAATGTTTAATGGCATACTCGTAATTACGGCTTTCTAGTAAGATAGCCAATGAGTCTTCGTTAAATAAATATTAACATGTTTATCTAAAATGCGTCTATAATCGTGCTATTGAACTGTAGAAGAAAGACATATGCACAATACAAAATATTGTCGGAAAATATATTTGGTGAACATAAATCAATTCGTTATTTTATAAACGACGTGTATATACGCCATTTTTATACGTTATATCAATACATACTATACAATTTCCAGTAGATTTCATTCATATTCTTAAAACTTTAAAGCTAACATAAAAAACAAAAAAGATGTTTATAAATATTGACTTACAAGGTGTTCTTAAATACTTCGGCCGATTATATTCCATTACAAATATACTTCTACAGTACAGCTCATATGATAATGTACACAGTATTTAGCAATTTTCACGCTCAATTAGCACTTATAACCGAGATGTCAGAATCGGTAAAATAATACGTTTAGTTTGCAGCACTCTGTCATAAAATTGTTTAAAATAACCTTTGAACAACATAGTGAAACGTTGTGTATAAACACAGCAGAAGTTTGGCATTAAACGGTACAAAAATGAAGGCAAAGAAAAAGAAAATTCAAAGAGATTATTGGTTTTAGTTATTTTTTACTAATGATGATTTTCAATTAAGATCAGATATACATGCTTCTTGTACGAGACTTGGCTTTGATTATTCAAAATTTTAAAATCGGTTGTTAACAGGACACTATTTTCCTCATTTTCAAAAACTCTGGTTGTACATCATCACTGCATCCGGCATACAGAAATACTAAACCTTCACGAGTATGGGCAAACGGATGAAGCTAGCCACGAATCTCATGAGTCTTGTCCTGTCTACCACTAAATATGGTGATACTAACGTTGACTGCTTCAATGAATTTGTTACTGTAGAAATTAGTGCCGTTTATATATTGAATATTTATAGTTTTGTAATTAATATTCAACATTTTTTCTGAAAAACATTTGTTACATGCGAATAAAACGTTACCTATCAGCTGAAAGTTTTTCAACTTATAAACTGAAATAAATCTCGATATCCAAACCCGAAATACCAATGCCACTCGCCATTTTAAGAAATATTTCGTAAAACGACAAGCACATACTGTGCCGAGTGGCGGGCCAAGAGTTCCCCTCTAGTAAAGAAAGCTTCAGGGTCGATGAAGGAGCCTCTTAACAACGATACCAAGGGGGAGGGGTGGGTTTCTCTTTAAATAAAATATAACAGACATCAATCTCCATCCTTCTTACAACAACTTGTCTGTATCATAGTCGAGTGCATTAGTGCTGTTTGTATTCTTGGCGACATCAAAATTAATCAATGCAAGGTCTGGCGGAATTTTATATAAGTATGTAATATTCATTGCAATTCACACAGAATATACAGCATTGTTTTCAAGGGATGGATGCTACTATATTTCCTTCTGAAAATAATAAAAGTGTAAATACGTACACTAAACACTGATTACCTTGACTACAAGCACTAAACAAATACATTTATCAAAATACATATATTTTTTCTTCACTCATTTTTCAGTTTTCTAACGATAAATAGAGAGCCCCACTACTCTGAATTAAATATTAGGATTAAATTCTTCGAAGATTTTTTTAAAACTCAAAATTCGTAGGGCATATAAGACAGAGAAGGGAAACTTACTGAATTGCTTTTGCGTTACTTTTGAATTATTTGAGTAATTATATAAAATGTAGTCGGTGTAACTAACTTAAACTATGCATTTATAGATAAAATTAATTTTAAAAAAAATCAAAATATACCTCCTTGAAAATTTAAGTTTTGTAAATTCCATTGTTTTGTTGGTTGTTTCTGTTTAACACACTTTGTAACAATTCAAATTATATAAGGGATTTCAACCAGTTTTTCTTAACCGATTGACTGGAAATTTATTTTAACATTTTACATAATTCTTATCGCAATAAATGTTGCGAGTGATGAATGCAAACGTTGAAAATGGTGGCCGTAATATGCGGATGGCTGTTAGAATAAAGGCATTGGGAAGATTTGATTACACGTAAATATTTGCATTAGTATTAAAATAAAAAAGATATGGTGTAGTTCATTGTAACAATGTTTTAGTTTCCAACTATACATTTTATCTTTTCCACCCAGAGATTTTCCAATCGTTATTATTTTATTACTTTAATAATTTATCTGATATACTAAATAACATTGTGGTATCATTTTAAAGGCTATGATTTTATATGGAATGTCTGGAGGTACTCGTTCAACCCCAGATCATTATGTAAATCAAATGAGATTAAATTGTAGAGCTGCATTTAATGCTAATACAATATGGTAGATATTGTTGAAGTCAATTCCTTTTGGTGTACGTTTTAAACATTCATTTATTTTTTAACACCCACACATATCGCATGTATCAGAAAAGCTAAAGGGGAACAAAACAGTTTTCTGGAAACATGGTTCTCAAAGTTTATAATATGGACCAGTACATAACAATTAAGGCTTTAAATATCGTCCAGAAAAACTGATAAAAACTCAATAAATTAGAAACTCGCTAAAAAAACGAAGTAAATTTAAAGCATTTAAAAACATTTTTAAGATGACTAGAATTTACATATTAATATTCTAAGAAACTTTCACCAACCATAGAAGTCAGTATTGTTTCAGATAGTTAAAAAAAATCAGATTGAAAAAGCACCAAATACTAAATTTGTGTAAATACTAGTATTAAATTCCTGAAGGATTAACAATCTCAACTTGTAGTTGTAGAAAACATGTTCAAACCATCAATCGAAAAAAGATATCCTGCGATCAATACATTTCATTATGAGGCATCACACATTTCTTGTATAAATACGTACAATATCCCAAAAAAGGGAACTAAAGTGAGATGCAATTATAAGCTGTAAGAAGTAGTGGACGTTTCCTTGACAACGCATGTGTTTTACCTGTATAAGGCAATGTCACGACAAGTAATGTACACTTCCATTAAATATGCCGTGCCTAGGGAGCAGTTTGTTACTGCCTGCACTACATTCTCGTGCATTAAATATGTAGGCAACAAAATAAGGCCAAGTTTAGTCATCAAGATCTTCTGTTATTTTAATAAGATTGATTGAATTTTTACGATCGTATTTAAATTGTTTTTGGAAGTTTGCATATTGTATGTTAATGTTGGCTGTTGTATTTTGTTGTGTAAATAGTTTGGGTTGATTTTGTCAATTAATTTATTTTGAGAAGAGAAGAGAATAACGGGAAAATAAAACTGAAAAATCTATTTATTAAGAGACCCTACTCTGCGCGACCTTCTTTTCTTATACAAGTTAGATATCTGAAAAAAACCCACCTAAAACATGAATCTCAAATATGGTAACACATAAAATACGAAACTTGAATACCAGGTAAATTGTTCACGAACTAAATACC
>JAGFPH010000048.1:1239286-1266546 GCA_018207615.1 Philaenus spumarius
CCAGAGGGTAACACTAGAAATGAAACCTCTATTTTAATAAACTCTGTAGACCCAATGGCATGAATATTGCGATCTCGAACAAATATTGACTTCCTCATTCGTCATCCTACTGGGAAATTGATTTTTCCACTGCCACACATTATTTCTTAGAATGCAATATACATTTCCATTCTCTTTTACAAAATGCGGACATAAAATACACGTCTCGCCATAAACTTAAGGAAGAGAAAAACGCTTAATACAAGAGAAGCAATTTTAAGTAGCTTTTAGTGTTTGCTAACGATATCAATTTAAAATTAAAGTGTAGAATGAACTCGTTGCTCGATCTGTCGACAATATTTATTTACTCTGAAATTGCATCGCATATTTCTTGTTGCATGTCACAACTAAATATTTTACAGGCCTGTTGATAATACTAGCAGACTATATTAAACGTCAGTGAGCAAGAAAATACTACTGAAAACTGTTATTAAGGCATTTCTAAAAAGTTGGAGAAACATTTCCTTGTTTAGTAAATTATAGGAGCATGAAATAACGATAGCTCCGGACATTATTATTTATTCAAAAAGTTTTGAAAATGGAATAATTTCATTTGTATTACTAAAACGGATTTTTGATGAAATCCAGTTTCAAAGGCAAAATTCAATCAAAATTGATACGAAAATTGTAAGATTGTTATGTATAAATTTCAATAATGAACCGAATAAACTGATTAAAATCACTATCGCAAAATTGAGGAGTTAAATATTGTAAACTGATCAATAAAGATGACAAAAACAGGCTTTAAAGTCTGATTACTTCCTGAGACATAATTCTTAATTATTAGATTAGATTAGAGTTGATATCGTACCTCTTGAATTTAAATTTAAATCGTGTTCTATTTTTTGCCTAATTGTTTAACTATGTGCATAATTATGTTTTACAATACAGTTAAAGGATGAAGAAGAAATTACTTATTTAATCGTTCTAAGGATATAACAAAAAAGCTTAAGACAAATGTCATCTTGTAAATTTGAATGCAAGAAATTAAAAATTAACTATCAATAATTGTCAAATAAGCAACAAATTAATTGGTATAGGGTTAGGTCTAGCTTACCCATAGCTGATGATTAATAAAAATGTCTTATTTTTTAATATTTTATTTTAATATACATACGTTTTTCAATAAATTAAACAAGTTTTAAGTGTTTACTATTGTAATTCTGTAATTACAGAAGTGGTATACTAAAACGCAGGTAAAAACTGATTCAAACTACCGCTTGTTAAACATAACCTAAAAATATATTTTGCAGAGTTGCTTCGTGCTACATCAGAGTATTGGTAAGTTGTAAAATTGACTTACATAAATGAAATAATATTATTATAATTCCTTTTGATTAACATACATTTTAAAAGATGTTAAAGATTTGCGACATTAATAATCAAGGCAATATTAAATTATATTAATTATTCTATTGAAAACTAAAGGGAAAAGTTGTCAGTCATTAGAAAGCAATGGGGGGGGGGGGGGTTAAAAGAAAAAAACTTAAAGTTGTTTATAAGTCAGTTGTATAAAATTCATTTTTTTAATAGGAATTTAAAGTATACACTAAACCCGACAGAAGTGAAAACTGTAATGAATATAAATCGTTGGTCATATTGGTTTAATCTGAAATTTAACTATTTGAATACTACCAAGTAAACTATTTTAACACAACTTACAACATGAGGAAGCACAATGTCCATTTTAAAGGTATTACCAAGTAAACTATTTTAACATAACTCACAAAATTAGGAAGCACAATGTCAATTTCAGAGATACTATGAAGTAAACTATTTTAAAACAACCTACGAAAAGAGGAAGCACAATGCCAATTTCAGAGGTATTACGAAGTAAACTATATACTCTTCTATATAATATCTCCCACGCTATAAATCTATTCTTCATCTTCCTTGTTCATCCTACTCTCTCTATATATCTCTCCTCTCTTTCTTACTCTCCCCCTCTCTCATACGCATGTGTACTATATAGTAGAGCGTGACGGTAAAATCCGAATCACCACACGCAAAGTTTTTTGGACACGGTGCGCCTATAGAAGTTTTCACTTCAAAAAACGTAATTATTATTGTTCATATGATAAACGAGTGCACAGGTTCTCCCGTCGCTGGAAGGATAACGGGTTGACCGCCCACGTACATACCTACCAGATGCAAAAACCAAGTTTTCGCCTTGGGTCAACAAACTTTAAGCTCAAAGAAGAAGAGAAATCAAGAGGTTAAATTGTTTACTAACTCTATTTTACATAATGAAAACCCAACAGGGACACAACTCCTGTAAATTATTTTGTTTAACCATAAACACGTGGATTTAAGTAGTACACTAGTGGAGTATACCCTATTTTGGTCTTTGATAAAAAGATCTCTTAATACAGCCTTAAACTTAAATGTAAAATCAAACAAAATTTGTTTCTCAAGAATAAAAGCTGATATGCCAAACGTATTAATTATTTTAATAACACTTCAAGGTTTAAAAGGACAAAAAAATAATTATCCAATCCAACCCCAGGTTGTGTTTCATAATGGAAATCAATTTATATTTGAAGGAATTTATTAATAAATATAATATCTGGATAATTGTGCCCATGCGAGGCGTCCAAGACATGGCATGACAACCTCAGAAATTGAATTATGCCTAAAATGGGTGAACGGAGTCTAGCCGATTAAAAGCCTATTTATGCCTAATTGTAGCATCTTGTAGTCTAGTGAATCGCGATAATTAACCACTATAGTTTATTAAAAATTATGAAGAAAACCTGCGTGCTCCGCACGCCAAACCCGTTGGAACCTTCAATTCTCATAATCACGTTATGTTTTCTTTATAATAAAGGTGTAGTATTAATAATAACCCCAAAAGCCAAGATGGTAAATAATGTTAAATGTTCAAATCAAATTATTTTGTATATTTTATAACAGCAGTTACAATAAAGGTTAAAAGAAACATCAAGGCTCGGGTCTGCACTTTAGTAAAAACCTAACCTAAAAGTTAGAAATACAAATAATTGCTTCAAAGTTTGAAATCAGGTGTTAATGGAAATATTAGAGCAAACAGCTGTTTTATCTGTTATTTTATTAAATTGGTCGCTTGGTACTGAATGTAAATACATTCAAGAAGTATGACTGTCCTGTGTTAGATCATCAGTCTAGGCCTAACCTAAAAAATTCTTCCTACTAAAATTACAAATATTGAAATAAAAAATGTTTTTATCGAAATGAATTATATCCTATGTTACTCGGTGATAGTGAAACTTTTTATTAGTTAAACAATTTCGGTTCAGTAGTTCCAGAGACGACCCCTTATACAAACAAACAAAATTTACTCATTTATAATATTAGTATAGTAAGCCCTATAGTTTGTAAAAGCTGGTTCTCTGTGAGTGGATGTCAGGTGGCGAGAGAAAAAAAGATTCGCGGGCCTATACGTTACATTATGCTGTCAAATAACACCTATCGCCTCCAGGATCCGCAAAAATTAGAAAAAAGGTGGCAAAGAGAACTGCTAACTAAGCCATCTCTGATTGGTCTAGTGAGAAGTAATTTTGTTTTTGTAAGAGAGATTCCTATCACTGTCAACTATCACTGTAAGCCAAACTGGAGAGCTATGAATGATGGTGAACTCGGTTTAAAAACTCAATAAAGAGGACGACGAAATGTGGTGACCACACATCAAAATACTTGATAGCCCTTTAGATAGATTTGTTTACTGACTATTAAGTTTGTAAAAGTTACAATAACATCCTCATTTGTGTCACAAAAACTTTTGAGATTAATGTCCACATGTCAATAACTAAGTCGATGTATTTAGACAAATAAATCAAAAGAATCGCTTAAAAACTAAAGTAGTTTTACATTTTAAAACTAATCTCATAATCAATGCCGATACGGGAATATCAACATTGACTTTTCATCGTATTTTCAGTATTTAGGTAGAGAAAGTACCAACTGAAATGACAAGACTAACTACCTACCTAGCATATATGCTATGCAACAGCTTGTTATAATGGAAAGATCTCCAACGACATCAAAAGGATAAATTATCCCATATTTGGTCGAGTTAATAAACACAATTATCTTGGCTAATAATTCAGAATCACAGAGCTTCCGACCTAGCATTAAATATTCGCTTCCTGCCGCTAAAATAAAACTCTGTAAACTTCTAAGTAGGTCAAACTGGCCTGTATTAATTGGCGGCAAGTCCTAGACATTTGCATTAGTAACTAAACTACTAAAGATAGGGCATAAACAAGCACGGTATCGCATTTTAATTAGCCCACGATAACATACGCCCCATTCAGGCCAGAGCCATTCTACGGTAATTATATAAGCGAACAAGTTAATGTAGTTTGACCTTGCAAGGCCACGGAGCTTTTATTACAAGCCGCATTTTGTTGTAGAAAAGGTAACTGAATTTTAAAGTCAAATTGTTGAAAAAAATAAGAGAACAAGATAATTATAAAAGTGACATGAATGAAAACGGATTATAAAGACATTTTTTAAATAATTAGTAAATCAAATAATTTTTTATTTCAAATCTGAAAACACAATAATTTAACAACACATATTTTTAATGCAGTTTTAACAGTCAATAAAAACTAAATTTTAAATTGAAGAATAGCTAAATTAAATTAACTATTAATTGTGCCTACCATGTGATAGTATGAAGGTCAAAGCAGATTTAAAATGAATCAACTTTTCAATTAGAAAGTGGCAATTTTTATTTTATTATAACTGTAGAAATGTTGGTATTGTACTCAAACTATATCCTACACACAACACTTTGATTTCTTTACAAATTATTTTGTCGATTTTGATCAAGTTTAGCTGCAATGTAAAGTAACTAATCGATCAAAACTTATTGTGTAAAGGCTGGTAGGTTTTAGTGGAAATTCGTACGAGGGTCCTCCTAGAAGGTTGAAATCAGTTTCACCGGTTTTACTTTTAAACATGGAGAGGGATTAGTAAATAAAATTTTAATAATGTTATTGGTTGGGGTGCCTTGAAATTGTGCATAGTATCTTATAGAGGAAAACAATTATTTACATAAAAAACAAAATAAACTCCAAAAACTATCACTAAAAACTTAAATCGAACCATTCTGTTATATTAAAACGATATATTCAAAACTAAAGGAAATATAATACATTAATTGTTCAAATAAAAACTGCTCTTTATCTATAAAAATAATTTAAAATTAGATGCGAGTTTTTACCAAAAGTAATTTTAAAAATAGCTTTCTTTATAAATAAACTAGAGGATACTAGGATTAATAATAACCCCAAAGCTAAGATAATGTTAAATGTCCAAATCAAATTATTTCGTATATCTTATAACAGCAGTTATAATAAAGGTTAAAAGAACCTGCAAGGCTCAGGTCTACACTTTAATAAAAACCTAACCTAAAAGTTAGAAATACAAATAAGCAATTGCTTCAAAGTTTGAAATCAGGTGTTAAAGGAAATAATAGAGCAAACGGTTGTTTTATCTGTGTTTTTATTCAATCGGTTACTATGGTAATGAATGTAAATACATTCAAGAATATGTGTTGGTTCATCAGTCTAGGCCTAACCGAAGAATTTTTCCGACTAAATTTACAAATATTGAAATAAAAAATGTTTTCATCCAAATGAATAATGTAGCCTTTTATTAGTAAAACTATTTTTTCAATCGGTTCAGTAGTTCCAGAGGTTACCCCCTACATACAAACTAAAAAAATTTACCTCTTTATAATATTAGTAATAGATCATAAATCTTGTATAGTTATAGGCTATCAAAGTCAAAGTTCTATTCTCAAGGCTATATCAAATTAAGTTAGAACCATTATTATATCAAACTTAAAAGTAAAGCAAATTGACATTAACAAAGATTTATAACAACTGATTCTTTACATAGATATAATGGATCTGTGAGCTATAATGCAGGAATTTTCTACATGGACAAACAAGCGCAAAATGCAACAAGAGTACAACGTTCAAGTTTCAGTTAAATTACAGTTTACAACGGATGATTGAGAAATGCAGTACACAGATAACCATCCTGGTACACCCATTATATTTTCTACATAAACTTCGTTCGGATCATTACAAAACTACATAAATATTTCAACCACAAAGCTGTGATACTTTGACGTGAGTTGAGCGAATTTCTAAAATTAAGTTTATATGATTTTAGTGTTTCAACCAACTACTTGCGAAATTGGTCAGACGTTGAATAGCTGCCTACGCGTACGAAATATATTCAGCCTCTAACTCTGGCTCAAGCGTTTCTTCGTTTCGCTCGCAACGGAAAACTCGCTTTGGGAGTTTGCAACTCGACCTTGTGGCCTTGGAATTTTTACTGCTTTGCATCGTTCACAGTGGTTTGCATTCGGCCGTCGGCCTCGTCACAGAAGCTGACCAACGATAGAATCCCCATAGTGGATTTGAACCGAGTACTTTTATGGTATTTTAAGTAGTAAAAGAACAAAAAGTGTTACCCAATTTTCTATATTTATATTTTAACAAAACACCCCTTATTAGCGAATTTCCATAGGAAAAATGAGATATTGCAGTGGCCCTTATGGTAAGATCCAAGGTCGGGAGTAGCAAATGAGCACCGATCATGGTCCCCAGAACACATTTTGGGGTGTCATTAAAATCATATATATATATAATATATATGTATATATGTGTTCGCACTCTAGCGGCCGCATTTTAAGTCCGATTTGGTTCAAATTTGGTACACATGTTGGTTGTCTATGTGGCTCGGACGAGTTCGCTAGAAAAAAATTCCAACAACCGGAAGTACGTTTTTTGACCGGAAGTAACTATTTTTTAGGATTTTTACTACGAGAATGAAATATTTTCAGTGTTTTTTTCTAAAAATATAAATGTAGGATGCTATTCTGCACATTTTGTTTTTTACGCGACCTTATAGCTCGCTTGGTTCCCCCAAAATCGATCAAAACGTAAAATACTATAAAAGTACCCGGTTCGAAGCCAAGTGGTGCAAACTCGCGAGGCCACTAGGCGCAAACAAATTCTACTAATATATTGCGTACACAGAGACAGCTGTTCAACGCCTTCGTGAGTAGACCTATTTCCCAAATTGTTGGTTGAAACCCTAAAACATAGGACTATAAACTTAATTTTGGAAATTTGCCCAACTCACGTCAGCGGTAAAGCTGCGTGGTCGAATTATTTAATTTGATTTAAAAGTTTAATTTGATTACGGAAACTCTAAAAAAGTTACTTCCGGTAAAAAATTGCTTTCGGTATATATAAAGTGTGTAATGACACCCAAAAAAAGTTCTGGGAACCATGATCGGTGCTCATTTACTGCTTCCGACCTTAGGTCTCACCATTAAGATCTCTGCAATAGCTCATCTTTTCTATGGAAATTCGCTAATAAAGTTTTAATAACACAAAAAGTGCATAGCAAAAAACTACGAATGTTCTGAAAAAATCGATGATTGACAAACGAGTGATGATATTATGGGTTTCGCTTTTCTTTTAAGTTACTGAATAGTACAATTAGCATTTGTGTTTTAATTTGAATTTAAAAAGCTTATTCAAATAACAAACTTAATGGGATAAGCGAAAGTTAAATTTCTCATTTTTACTTTCCATCGTAACTTAACAAAGTTGTGTTTGTAATTTATTATCAATCTTGCCTTTTGTTATACGAAAAACGCCTTGAATAAAAATTTCACCGCAGGGTGGGTAAGATGAAGCAGCCTGCTGTTTCGGTTATTATATTAGAACCCTACATTCTCTCTGCACCAAACAAAGACTGCCTTCGACTTATCACTGTAAGATCTATATAAACACAAAATCGCAAGTTACCA
Source organism: Philaenus spumarius (assembly GCA_018207615.1). Taxonomy (NCBI): domain Eukaryota; kingdom Metazoa; phylum Arthropoda; class Insecta; order Hemiptera; family Aphrophoridae; genus Philaenus; species Philaenus spumarius. The sequence continues at coordinate 1,247,145 of JAGFPH010000048.1, forward strand.
CTTCTTGTACTACATAAAACAATGACGTAAAAGTATCACAACTGACAGAACAATCCAGTTGCTAACTCAGTGAGGGTGAATCGGAAACATTATTATACAGCCTCCAACGCCCAAACTGAGTTACCATTTCCCACACCATTTTAACACTCTTCTATTTGCTAGATTTCTAACAATGTAAACAAACCTTGCATGCTAGTTCATCCCACTTTTACCTAAACCGTTTGACTTAAATTTTGCTAACTCTGAACCAATAAATGTTTCTCGTGATGAATATAAAAAATATGGCGCCGGCCGTATAAGTGAATGAGTGTTATAAAAAGCATTGAGTAGCCAATTTGATTGCATGTAATTATTTACAAAAACGGGAGTATATTACAAAAATTACACATTTACAAATTTATTCCAATTGATTTTTGTCAAATTTTAAATTTGTAAGAGGAGCAAAACTTTAAAATAATAGTTATGAATCTGTAGTGTTTTTCTAAAGTCTAATGATACTGTACGTTATACCAAAATAGAAGCGGACTATAAGGTTCTATGTGAATGCCTACGTATATTCGAGATGAATTATTCAGGGTGTACACTTTAAAATTATCCACATATGCAAATTAAAATGAATACAATGTACACAGGGTCAAAAGAAAAATAGCTGACAACACATTTCTTAATGTAACGAACAAATGGGCAAATTTCAATGTTCTTTTCACTAAAGTTGTAAATTTTGTAAGACCTATCATTTTAAGTATCTACCATCACAAGCTATAAGACGTAATTATAAATTTTAAGCTCTGTGTGGTAAAGAGTTGAGCGAGGGTTAGTTTTTGATTTTTTTAAACTTTATTCTACCTTAGAACGCTTATACACACAGAAATTATGAAAATTGTGTGGACTTATAAAAGTAGATAGTTTTTAAATGATCATCCAGTATATAAATAAATCTGCACTTTACTACAAAAACAAATAAGGTTTCACTATGGTTGAATTAAATCTACTTGGAAAGTAACATTAAAAGACACAAATGGTATACCTAATAGTATAAACTAGGGACTCGAAAATGCTGCACAAAGGCAACATATAATTTCTTCAAGATAGAAACACCAACTTAGTATTTGTAGTTTAAACCAACGAACTTAAAAAGTTTCGTAGTTTTATCTCTACCAATAGCTATAAAAGTAAAGACGAAATAGAATGGTTACGTGTTAAACGATTATCGGCTTTATTCAATGTATTATTTCACTGAAAATAAAACGAAAATCGTTTACGAATTCATTCGCCAAGATTAGATACCATCCCAACTTGGCCGGGTTAGTGTGCCAAAAGAACGTTTGACTAGATGTTTCATCGTAATCGTCCATTCAGTGAATGCAAACCAATGAGCTGTAAGAATCTGATTGCTGTAATCGGCTTTGTAGCGGTACAATGTAAAATACGGTTGCCAATGAAATGAGCACCGTGCTTCCTCGCGTATGGGTTTGCAATGAAGCCAGAATTATCAAGTCAGTGACGCAATGTTTACCAGGAAAATATTTAATATTGTCGTTTAAAGTCATTGTAAGAATTAAAAGATTTCAGTAAATAAAAGTAACATATTTCCTGATACAAGATATAGAACGGTGCCAAAAGTTGTTTCTATTTATATTACAATTCCGATGTTCAACCACGTCTACTGATTATATCGAGATGATAGTTTGTAAATATTCAACGACTACACCTGAATAGCCTAAATGACAATTTCCTCCCTTTTAAGGTAACTACATTAGCGAACTGAACAATGTAATGCAAGTACTGTACGAAGCGTAAATGTTCGCCAATGCAGCAGGGGCTGTAACTTCTCTCGAACATAATTTGGTTAGATTGTCGCGACGGAACGTGTTAAACCTTGAGTCGGGACTATTACAGGTTATATCTTAATTGTGGCATTTGCCCTCAACGCCCAGATTTTGACCCAGTGGTTGGAAAGAAAAGTAAATATTAAATTATCGAGTAGTTCCAAAATCTGACGACGACATTTTTGTGTAGTTTCTGTACTGACCAGAAACTACTTGAGTCTTTAAAAGTCCATAAAAAAAGAAGTGCTGTTGCACTCTTGTATTTCAATATACTCAAACGGCAGTTACACGGAGAACGTCAAGTGGCAATGTAGGTCATGTGAAATATGGAACTCAAAGTCTAGGCTCAATTACTTTAAAATGGCTGCTAAAAACGCCATATAATAAAAAAAGGTAAAAATAAATATCAATAGTTATTATTCTTGAAGTATTAAAACATATCCGGAAAATAATCACTGTCGTAAAGGTTTAAACAAATTTAATTTTGACTAAATGTTTCTTACAAATAAAGAACATAAACAAAAATAAAGTGAGTACTAAATTGTATACATCTTAAAACAGGACAAAGTTGTTATCATTGTAGCCTACTTATGTTAACTGAAATTTATGAAATTTCGAATTATGAATAGGTCGAGTACTATTGCTCACATTTAAGGGCGACTAAGACCATTTCTTACCGTAGGACACACAATATTTTTCCTCCAGCTACAGTTTTAGTAAATAATTTGCATTTTACTATGGAAGAAACTTTATTAAAACATGGACATTCAATCCATATTTACAAAAAACAATTGAGGTTATGCCAAGAATATATACACGAAGTTCATTGTTGTTTCAGCTGTTGTTTTACTAATATATGTGAAGGCGGAAAAGTGCCTTTATAAAAAAGCATCGAGTATACTTTCCAGTAGCTTATAGGCGGACGACAAAATAAACCCAATGCTTTCCCAAACGCCGGATGATAAAATGTATTTTTACTTTCTCTACACTATACGTAGTATATGGAGAAAGTATTGTTTTCGTCCAAATTTTCGAATTTGAATTTTTAGTGGAACTATCTGTTTTGGTGCTCCCTGAACCCCCAAAAAATGTTTAGTGGAATTATCTGTGTTGGTGCTCAATGAACCCAAAAATATTTTTAACGGAATTATTTGTTTTGGTGCTCCCTGAACCCAAAAAAGTGTTTTTTGGCGATGTCTGTCCGTGTGTCTGTAAGGATGTGTACATAGCTGGAGACTATACCAACTGTCCGATTTTGAAGAAATTTGGTATAGGTGTAGTTCTGGAATATCTCCAGGCGTTTTTTTCATTTTTTCAAATTTTTGATTTTAAAGGGGTTTTACCCCCAAAAATATCCAAAAACGTGAAATATCCAAATTTCTCAAAAACAGCTCTAACGATTTTGATAAAATTTGGCTTATTTGTAGCCCTTAATGTACTCTACCATATGCAAAAAAACAGCATCTTTCTAAAAATTCTCGTTTAGGTAATAATAATAATTGATTTTTGGGGGTATTTGGCCAAAAAGGGGGTTGTTTTTCAAAATTGTTCAAAACCTTTTTTCGTATATCTTACAGGCCTAATTGACATGTTTGGTGCAAATTTGTTCGAAATCGATCGAATAGTTGAAATAATAATAATAATATAATATGGATGTGTGTTACATGCATCTAACATTTTCCATTGTAACATTTTCCTACTTTTGCCATTCAAAATAACCACCCCCTATGCTACTCTTGGGAAGGTATAAAGTTTCAACTGGGAGAAAGTATGTGGCAGTTATCTGGTACCGTTTATTTAGATTGTTACGGTTCGAAATAGCGTGTTGTTTAGGTTTGAAGAAATATTACGACACATTTCTCAAAAATGTTTCTGCGTATTTTTATAACTCATCGTATATATTAAGATTCATGTTTACCCCTATCGCTATTGATTTAATTAATAAAAATAATAACTTTAAAAATCACAACGAAAATATTTGTAAAATAAGTTATAAGCAAATGTACAATATCTTTAAGTTAAACTAATATCCGAAGGTCTTACTACAATGTTAACACAATTTTTGCAGAAAACACAGTCATGTATCTTTGTTATTGTCATTTTATACGTTTGCCCTCTCTCGGTTTCCTGTTTACAGTCCGGTTGTTTTACTTCTGGAACCGATCCAAAGTGGTTCATTTTGTGTGTCCTCCCCTCCCCACAACTTCAGTGCGTTGTAACGATTTCTTTCGAGAGATACGATGGACCTAAATCTCAGTTTATGTACAATGTTTACCATTTAGATTGTGAAGTCAATGCTTATGTCAACTCTAAACGGCCACAGCGATGTGGTATATCATACGCTCCCTACTTTTTAATTTGTACTATTAATTGTTTTGTTTTTTATTAAATATATGTATCAAAATGTAAAGCATTTTAACGAATGTTAAGCAAACTACAAACGATGTTCTTGCAGTAATGTACTTAGATTAAGACATGTATCAAATTTAAAAAAATCGTATATTTTTAAGGGGAGCAAATCCTTGACTAGAATTATGATTTTTTAAATTAATTACGTGTAGGATACTTCTATAAAATGAAAAAGCATAAGTTTTCTGAAAAATGTCGGACAGTTTTCCTGTAAATATCCATTAGCACACAATATACTGTTCGTCAATCCATGTATATTGATTTATGTTTGGTAATTGATATGTGATATGTGTATTATATTCCATTGTTTTAAAATGTGTTAATGTTAATTGATAAATAACGACCTCTAATGAAGTAAATATGTAATTTAATAGATTTTAATTTATGTGATATTATTTATGTAAATCATAATTACAAAACAATCACCCTTTACAAGTACCCAAGCAATAAAGGTCATCTGAGATGAATTTAGACACAAATAAAAGATATTCTACACGTGCATATTTCTAACTGGAGTCAGTATTGTCATGTTGAATGCCTACTCAACAGGAAATAAATAACAACTTCTTATCCTAAGTGTTGACTTGTCAACTCATCTCAATTATAATTAACGTTCAAGTTCAAGTGGTGTCTGCAGAGTTACAGATTTTGGAGTTCTGTTTTGACCGTGAGACCATCCGATAGGAAATCAAAAGGGCTACAAAAAATGTGTCTTGAAATATTTTGTTAAATGAACTGTTTTTGAGTAATTAGATTTGAAATTTTTAAACAGCCGCCATTTTAAAACGCATGATTGGATTTATTAGCTTATTTTTCTTAAGATATATTCAGATATATATCTATATTCATATATATAAGATATATTCAGGTCAAGTTTGAACTCAATCAGTCAAATATTCCTCTACACTCGATTCCACGTTCACCGTGCAGTACAGGTCTCACGGGAGAATAGACATGCTACTACCATTGCAGCGAACACCACGTTTATTGTCATGCGGGTTGCGTCAACTGACCGAACGTAGCATGGGAGTGGATGTTTTTTAGTTGGCTATTATCGCTGAGACTGTCGTAAGGATAACATGGCTTATGGACGCTCTGTACTGCACGGTGAACGTGGAATCGGGTGTAGATTTGAATAATTTTGTAAAAAAAAAAAGAAATGACGGATATCTGGAAAACAAAGCGTTTTCGGGCCTATGTTTATATGAACTTTTTTCTTACTTTTAGCTATAGAATGAGCTACCGATGGATTGCCACATAGATCTCAATCACCCTGTAAATCTCGCCTTTTTCTCAATCATCAGTAAGCCTACATCATAATGAAACAAACTTGCGAGTTCCTTAATTTATATAATAATATAATGATTTTTCGATAGTATTTTGTTTTTTTAAATTCACGAGTCGTCATACTTTTGCAGATATTGTGCTACTTTCTTTAAAATTAATTAAAATGAAAACCAAAAAGGTAATAAACTTGTTTTTGTGTTAATCACTACACATTTGAAGTACAGTCGGCTAAAGAATTGCTGGATTTCTATACGCTAATCATATGAAAAATCCAATAAAAAGGCAGACGGTTTTTAATGAAAATGTTCAACAGAACTATCGCAAAACACCATATTTAATAATTTGACAAATTGGCTCGCGTTCCAACCTAGCTACGACGAATGTTTAAATAAACAGGCGAACTCTGCTAGAGAAACATATTAACAAAGTTAATGAACTGATTGCAAACTTAACTTTGTTGACTGAGAGACATGCGAAGTCACATTCAAACTTCACTTACCTGCAATCAAATAACACAGACATTTAGAATAACTATAGTTTGGTATTCAAATTATGCACATAACATATACAGTTCTTATACAATATTGCATGTTTTATAATAAATATCTAAAAAAAAGTCGAATTATGAAGAAACTATCGCACTCAAAGTTTATATATATATTTTAAAACTAAATCTAGAAATTAGATAAATGTAACACCAAATACCAGTAAAGAATGGTAAAATTACAAAAACGGAGGGAAGCCATTAAAATATTTAAACAAAAGTACAATCGATTCAGTTTGGAAAGCATTGTAAAAGTGAAAATCTATTAAAAATTGTATTTACCTTACTTCTCCAGCAAACATAACCTAATCTCATTTAAGTAAAAACACACACACACAATAAAAATAATATAACAAGTAAAATACAAATTACACTTCTTCGCTTAAAGTTGAAATCTAAACTCAAGTTCGGGCAATTCTGTGAATATATTCATGGTTTTTACTCTTCAAGTCCTTCCTGGCTTTAGGAGCATTGCAATGTTAAGTGTATAGATAAAATACTTGATTTGATAAAATTATTTAACTTTATTTAGTAATACTCACAATTCTATTAGTAAACAAATACGCCTTCTAAATAATTATTAAACCACCGAGATTAGATAGTATTCTAATGAGGCATTAATTTGGGAGCGCTCTAAAGATGATATTGTGGTAGTAGTAAGACGTTGGTAATCCGAACCTTTTTTTAAAAAAAGTAAGACAATACAACAGATCGATATTGTTACAGTAATTTCATACTATAAAATACATGTAGCGATACTGTAAATTGTGTCAATTTCAAGGTATCGACAGAATTATCAATCAGATAACTAGTTATTCTAAATATAACAAGTACAACACACAAATACAAAAATGAACCTTTCGTTTCCTAGACGGTAGCACTGCTTGGAAAGTGACATCTATACTAATCTTTACTAATATTATACAGAGGTAAAATTTGTTTGTTTGTATGTAGAGGGACCTACATACCTACATTTGTATTGTAATCTCTGGACCTACTGAACCGATTGAAAAAATAGTTTACTGATTTGCTTCATCATCCCTGATTAACATAGGCTATAATTCATTTTGATAAAAACATTTTTTACTGCACAATATTTGTAAATTTAGTCGTACAAAATGCTTAGGTGTTAGACCTAGACTGATGAACCAACACTTATTTCTTGAATGTATTTACATTCGTTGCCATAGCAACCAATTGAATAAAATAACAGATAAAACAGCTGTTTGCTCTAATTTGTCTATTAACAGCTGATTTCAAACTGTGAAGCAATTAATTTGTATTTCTAACTTTTAGGTTAGGTTTTTATTAAGTGTATACCTGAGCCTTGCTGGTTCTTTTAACCTTTATTATAACTGCTGTTATAAAATATACGAAATAGTTTGATTTGAACATTTTTAATTATTTATCATTGCTTTGGGGTTATTATTAATCCTACACCTTTATTATAACGAAAACATAACATGATTATGTGTATAGAAGGTCCCAACGGGGATGGCGTGCGGAGCATGCATGGCTTTCCCTTAGTGTATAATGTAAATATCGGCCTACATTAGAAATGATTATAAAACATTCTTACATTTCTAGACAATTATGTAAATGGCAAGGATGATCTAGGCACATGAAAGGCGATGATGTGCAACTAAGTTATATGTGATCGATGACAATGCCATCAGTCCAGTTCCACAGGCAGTAGGCGTTTTAATGGTAGGAATGCAATAATTAACAGATGTTCTCTCATTACATAATGTTTGTGCTATCGATATATCGACCTTAAGCTATACAATATCAAACCTTTCACGCCATATTTCGCTTATATTCAAAGGTAGTCTTTGACCTACATTGCTCAGCTGACGAATTAAAAGACATCAGATTTAGCGCTGCATTGTAATGTAATGAGAGTCTTTTCTTTGGCAAATATCCAGTAAACAATCCAGATGCACAGTGTGACCCATTTCTCCGTTGTGTAATGGTCTAGGCTTATTAGTGTGACAAAAGTGCGTTGGTAGGCTGGCCGTTTTGCCAAGTTTTAACGTTGTTGTCAAACCCTCTACTGTAGAAGAATAAAATTAGTGAATCGTTCATAAGGCTAATTGTGGTTTATTTTTTAATACATTAGTAAACAACTAGTAGAGGTCGTGCTTCACATGCCACCCCATGCTCACCCCGCTAGCACAAAATTGCGAGTGAAATAATTTAACGTAGCCTATATTTTAGAAAGAACGGTTTACTTATATGTTAAACATAAATAATTTACTAACACACACACACATCTAAAGAATGAATGATAAATAATATTTATTATAAAGAGTCCTTTCGCCAATTTATAATACCACAACGTTGGTATTTTATTAATTTTGGTCTCAGTTAATATTTAACATTTTATATTCGTCCTACATTGTTAAAGTTTATTGGATAAAAACAATCAATGGTTTTAGGTTAAGACAAAATCAGATCAATGTCAACTAAGCAAAGTTTATATATTTAATAGCTAATTACCCATGCTTCACTTCGGTGTTTCAGAAAATAAAATATACCATAGGCTATTTTGTACGCATAGTTGGTTATGTATGTTTCTTGATTTGTGGCGTCTTTCCCAGGAAGGAGAAATAATGTTTCACTTTTCACAATTGTAGACATTGTAAGTAATAAATAAAAAGAGGATTTTCATTTATTTTATTTTGATAATGAGGGAGGGTTCAAAATAAAATCAAAGTAATTTTTGTATTTTGGAATATAATTTTATATTAAGTGCATGACATTTTCGTGTATTTAAATAGTTTGAATTTTTAATAAACAAACTGTTTATTATATAATATTGTAATTATTTTGTCTGTCTGTAAATAGCTAACTCAGGTAATACTGAATTTCTTTCTAAAGGTAAAGTCATCAAGCGTCTCTTCATTTTATTTAACACATGTGCAGTCTTTGTTAGGCCCAGTACGATTACAAATCATTTTCTTTTCTTTAGACTGGCACATGTTATTGGTAGCAGAGCGTGGTTTCGATCCACGAACTTCTGGGTTATGAGCCCAGCTCGCTTCTAAATCATTTTCTTTTCTTTAGACTGGCACATTTTATTGCTAGGTAATTGCTGCGATTTCGTATATTTTTGTCAAAAACCTTTTCCTACCTAAGAATTTAACATCTAGGTATTTTGGTTTGAAATAATGCATTTCTTAACTTTTGATTTGTTTCGCGATTTTCGCGGTTATACAATAAACATGGAATTTCCAAACATCCTTTCTTAGCCAATACGCTTTAAATTAATTTGATTTAGTTTATTAAATACATTCATTGTTTCCGTATCGCCTTTACTTTTACGCCAGATATTGACTAACCCAACACCGGCAAGTAAAAACTGACAATAGCAAACTTGACTACGCGGCTTCAGATTACTCTACGGTGTTCCCCTATTATCCAAGGGCAAACATTCATTGGTCAAAATAATTATTTGGTTGCTTCTTTATAACTAAATCCACTTCCACTACTTGATCTACATAATTTAATATTGTTTATAACTTTAATTAAAAATATACTCGTCTTTGTTTATTTTTGCAGTTATTTATTTGGATCATTTTGATATTATTTTGCATGTAAATTTATTTGTTTCTCGATTCCGTTTATTTGTTTTAAGTGCATATGATTATTACTGTACACAATTTATACAATAACTGTAATTGCAAGCTTCTCTGTACAATACAAGAGGATATCTGATCGTATATTAATATCTTATTAATCATAGATTATAATATACGCTAATTAGAGTAGTGGAGGGTTGTTCAAATAACTCTTAAGTACACAATTAATAACAGCAAGCTACTTGTCTAGGTTGAGGTACGGTTATATGCAAATACGACGTTGAAATTATCGATTTAATAACTCAACCACCATACAATGATTTCCAGGTAAGCGTAAACAAGTAGCAACTCGGAGAGTGTGTGAGAAAGAGAGAAGCATACAGTAGGTTTATTCTTAGTACTACCTTCGTGTAAACATTGTCCAAGAATTGAGTACTGTTACAATGGTAACACTCAATTATTTGGAATTTAGGTGGTGCACATGGAGAGGCAACCAAAATGGACAACACGGAAGAAATGACTGTACAGTAAAAAAAGTAAAACTCACATGTTTATTAATCACATTTTTTATAATATTATTTTTGTATTTTCGACAAAAATGTTATTTTCTTAACCAGAAACATTTTTGTACACCCCTTTGAAATGATTTTGACAGCTTCCCTTCCATGTTAGTGAAAAATATGCCTATTCTACTATTTTCAGTGTATACAAGTTCACATTTTTAGCGTTACATTTCGCGAGAAAGCAGTTTACGATGTTTAAAAAATTAAAGCTTTCATGTAAAAAATAAAGTATACATTTTTCAATAAGTAATTTTATTGTTATAGTTTTGTTTCCTCAATCGAAGGACTTGTTCATTTTTTGGTCCCAATTCGACCACTAATAATAATACCTCGACTTCATTTATCACATTCTAGGCCTGTGATTGGGCCATCATTAACTATCAATACTAGTTTGGGAGGGAGGGGAGAATTGCGAACGAAACCAAGCTCAAGAAGGACAAAAGCTATTCCTACCCTTAATGTATTATTTCATGCGTCAGACTAATTCAGACGAGCGATGTAGCGTAGCAAGCAATCCGAACGCCATAACTACGCACGAACTTAAGCAACTGAATTTGATGTACAGTACCAACTTAAATTGGATGACCGTACTTACTAATTAAAATACATAAGAAAAGGATGGTCGCAAGATACTTGAAAGAAACACGATCTAACCGTTGCAATAACTAATTATATGGAGTTATCCTACTTTGTTTTCAAATATTGTACAGGTCGTAGGCATAGATCAAAAAGACCGTAGAATTCATAAAAAATTTAAACTTGTTTAAAAATGTGTTAAAATTGCCTCATAATTCATCTTTACTACGGTACAGAATGTTATACAATGTTGAAACAATCTTGACTTATGTACTAGTCTCTTCAGTCTCTTTACTACTATAGAACGCGTAGTATATTCTAGTACTAAGCCATAAATCAAATAATCGTGTATGTATTGTACAGAGCCCTTGAATTACCACATAACACCAAGATAATCAAATATCTAGATCCCTGTGGTATCAACGCAATACACAAGCAGACGTTTACGTTCTCTTCTCTGCTGCACAGTTTGCTGGTGTAAAATTGTTAGTGTACTATAGTAGACAAAGGCAAATATAGACGTCTGCATTCAGCTTTGTGTTTTCTCAAAAGTAAATGCATATTTGACAAAAACACTTTTAGTCAGTTTGTAGAGATAGAGAATGTTTTACATCAAACCTAAAGCTCTTTACAGAATTATGTATTCATTGCCTCTACATACACACAAGGGTGAAAATCTGCCTTTAAGTTCTCACTTACAGTGTCCGAAATTTCGTGTAAGAATTAAATAACTTTCAACGGTCATACATTGAAAACTAAAACTTCATTTTATAAATACTGTACTATGTAATTAAACATTTTTACTGACAAAGCACCTACCGAGGCAAAAATATACACAAAACATACGGAGGCCAAAAACAACAGTGCACTCAAAAAGTTTACTGTTTAACAATCGTAACAGACTATTGATTTCTAAAAGTAACAAAACGCATACTCCGCCATGCTATAATAGCTAAAATGTTAATAATGTTTTGTTTTCATGGTATAAATCAATGTATTAAGGTTGTGTTTTGTTTCTTTACCCAACCATAAAAGAAGCTGTTTATAATTCTTGTCTAGGAGAATTCAGACATTAAGAAATAAAAGCTTTTATACAATAAAGTAATTTTCCATCTCAATTTTCAGGTTCACTTAATTCGATTCTGACGTGTTTTTGTATTGTTTAAGAACAAATATTTCTATGTTGTGAATGTTTTTATTTATTTTCTACAATTGTTTTTATTGACTGGTAAAAACAAAACAAATAGTGTTGAAAAAACAAACTACAAAATGCCGATTTCTTCAAAGAATCATACAAATTTCACATATTGCAAAGCAGTTGAAGTAGTTACAAACAGAACTCTTATTTTAAGTAAACTGTACTTATAGACATATGCCAGTGTTCACTTTTATATTCACATTTAATTGCCAAAACTTATTTCGCATATACAAAACATAAGCTATTTCAGCTAGAAATTATATTGTATATGTCTTTAACGATTTATTCTGTGTAAGCAGTCAAAGGCATCGAAACAAGTTTCCCTCAGAAATTTTATTACATATCCTTCGTCAATAATGTCTTTAATAATAAGATATTTACGAATTTTTGAATTAAAAATGCTTTTTTCAATATTATAATAGTGAACTTCTTATAAGAATAATTCCTCGAAAATTCGGTTTAGTGTTTCGGGATTCTGACGAATGCGTTCAGAGTAGAACCATCTATGTACTAAATTACTAGCTTCTCTCTTATTTGAAAATAAGTGTAATTATCATTCAAGGGATAAAATAGAGGCATTGAATTGAAAGAACATGGCATAACGCGTGTTATAATAGTTTCACTGCTGCTTTTTTCACCAGGAATTTACTTCTTACGACGCCTACTCACATAGCGTCCGGACAGTTGAAACTGTCCTTCGAAACAGTACATTCCTGTCAGTGAAGCCTAGGTATTCGAAAATCAATTCAGGAGTAAAAATGACTTTAAAATATATCTCACAACAAAAAACACAATACAAATGAAAGTTGTAAACCCCATTAAAAATTTCCATTATCTAAATTTTGATATTATTTAGAAATATCAAAGCACTTTCTCTTATAATTAATTCTATTTTTAAATCGTTTATAGTTTTAGACATCGTCTTATTTACTATTAAAATCTAGTTTAGATGTCCATACTCTATACTTGTAGTAAGGGAAAAATACAAAGTATAAGTTTTACAATTTTAACATTGTTAATCCCGGAATAAATATTTCGTCTTTGAAAAGGTTCATATTTAAGTCATTTATAAGCTTATACAGTACTGTTAGTTTCCAGTATTCATTTTAATTTGTCAATAATACCGAGACGTTTCAAGACATTGACTTACTCAATACTAAATAATAAATCTACAAACTAAAAGCTATTCGCAATTGTAAAAACTATTTGATCAAGTACATACTTCATCGACTGAAATATCTAAACTCCGAATGTTTGATAGTAGTTAGTTAAACAGAAGTTAAAAGCAATCACTGTAAAAGCGCATCGCCTGCTTAGTCTACCTGTCCGACGCTTAGTAGTCCGTACAATAAACACGTACAATTGCTTTATACACTTTTATCAATGAATACAGTATTCATTGCTTTTATTTAGATTTAAAGTGAAAACTTCTTTAGGAGCGTTGGGCACTTTTTTACAAGGAGAAAAATGATTGCACTCGCGTCACCGTCATCGCACGGACACACTTTTTTTAAGGCTCCGTAGCATCTCAGCAAATATTTAAAGCTACGCCGCACCTTCACAATTATTTAAGACACATTCACATTACCGCAACTATTTAAGGTTCTATCGGATCTCCAAAATTATTTAAGGCTCCGTCCAATCTCCGCAATTATTTAAGGCTCCATCGCATCTCTGCAAATAGTTAAGGCTACGTAATATCTCCACAATTATTTAAGACACAGTTGCATTCCCGCATTTATTTAAGGCTCCGACGCATATCCGCAATTATTTAAGGCTCCATCGGATCTCCCCAAATATTTAGGCTCCGTCCAAGGCCGACTTTACTACAGGCCGGAGCGCTGAATTCGTGACGTCACGGTCAGAGTGCTACCCGGCCGGTGTCTCCAGTAAGAAACATATGGCGCGCCCCGACATACTCTGCTTTAAACTGGTCTACTGTCGAAACCCTTCGTCCTATTTCGCTGAAAATTTAAACTTAACTAAATAATACACCACTTAATACTAAAACATGTTTAAAAGTAGTGTAGTACTTTTTTATCTATATAAAAGAACGTAAGTTTCGAAGTTACAAATATTGCAGTTGGTTTTTATGCTATATCTAGGTTTTATAAAAGTAACAGAAACCAATTATAATATAATAATTAGAGCGTAAACATTATAATTGATCACTCAAATTTATTTTATGACAAATTTCTTTTACAAATTAAAATCTACGTTTAAACTACATACAATTATATTTTTTTAAGCTCAAAAATTACCTTTGGTATGAAATGGTGATATACGCAGTCTTTATAAGTTAATTAAATTTATCCACTTTCCTTTTTCTTGACAACCTGGAGTCACAAATCTTAAATCTTTGGCAGGAAATAAGCCAACAACATCTTTATAACGACCTAATATAGAGCTAATCATAAACGTTTGAATGGTAGTTGCAATTTCATACTTTTCAGTTTGTTAGTATTAACTACGACGCCCTCTAGCTTTCCGGCTTCGTAGGTAATGTTAGGTTTGATATACACTTCGTCAAGGAGCAGGTTAACCATTTTTTCATTTTCTTTAAGTAACGAACATTTACATGATAAATATTTTACTTGACTTTCATTCAGGCCCGAGTTACTAGGCCCCATTTTCATTGTAAATTTTTGGAGGTATTTTGGGTGCGGCATTGTTTTTATCAGGTATATCGGCTGATTATCGAATATAGTTGGTACAGCGTCATCGGATAGTTTAATAATATCCCTTTTCACTGTCAAAACTGAACCGTCTGGTCGTGTGACTGAATCTTCTGTAATAATAAATCGGTCGTCAAAATGTTTTATACAAACTACCGCGTTTTTAGACGGTTGGACATCTTTTCGGTGTATGGCCGACAGCCATTGTGCTTTCCGGTGTTTATCTTGAGGAAAGGAAAATATAGAAGTATAAGTTCCACCACTACACTCACTTTTATAATTGCTTTTACAGCCCGGCACACAACAAGCACGAGGCATCTCAAACAAACATTGATTATTAATTTAATAAGGTATAAGAAACAAAATACGTAACTGCACGACTCAAACACTGCCTACGATTCAACTAAAACAGCAAAGGTTATAAATTATAAAATAAGACGAACACAACCGGAAGCGTAAGAGGGTCAATATCGGAAACGTGGCTAGAAGGAAAGCGAGACTAGTGGCGCGAGTTGAAATAACCGATGCCCCAGCCTTTACCTTTGATTATTGAACAAACTAAACAACCTATAGAAAAATATGTGAAATAAAAGTTGTAGATTGTGTTTACCTCAAAAACAAAAAATGTTTACGCTGTGTGACTTTTTCGTGTCCCGCTTTCACAAATCTTGAATACTTTTAATTAATACAAATTCTAATATTTACTTAAGTAAAAGATTTTTACATCGCTGTATTCCGTATTTCATGCAGAAATCAAATATATAAGTTTCATTATAAATAAATGACTGTAAAAAGGTCCAGGAACGTGTAAATGAAAGCGCGCTACACTTACACTATGATTAAGTTCAACCCAGACTGTGACGTAGCGGCTAGGGGAAGGGGGAAGCACTCCGGCCTGTAGTAAAGTCGGCCTTGCTCCGTCGCATATTCACAATTATTTAAGGCTCCATCGCATCTCCGCAAATATTGAATGGTATGTCGCATGTCCGCATACCTTCGTTGGGAAGGTACCAACAAAGAGAGAATATTTTTATTTATGTGTTTTAGTTTTGAATACATTGTTAATTATTATTTTACAGTATAAACAAGTATTAGTTTTCACTTACCTATTGTTTGCATATTCCATTACCATAGTTCCTAGTGTTTTAATTATAATCAAAGTGTTGCATTATCAAAATGTCCAAAGCACAAATAAAGTTATTTACAAGGTCAGCTCCACTGTTCTCATTACCTTGAGGTGGATAATAAGTAAAATTAATTTCTTCGTGTTCTAAATTGAGCTGAAACGGCGATTTACCTCCCTACAAAAAAAAAATACCCAACGTCGCTATAGAAGTTTTCACTTCAATAAAATAATTTCTACTCATTTAAACTATAAATATAAAAAATAAAAGGTCAGCTGCTAGCATAGAAAATTTGAAATTTGCGTAGCAGTGAACGTGTTAAACACCTTTCACAGGACTGTCCTAATCTGCATACCACCCAGTTCAATATCGATCTCACAATAATATCACGTCCCAATACTGCATAGAGCCTTATTCGGAGAACTGCATTTTACAGGACCTCGTTATGAACCTGCCCGACCTCGGAATAGGCGCACGCGCGGAGAACGTGATAACCACCTTTATGAGGACAAAGTACGGATTTATAAATCAACAAAATAATAACACCAGGTGTCGGCACTTTTAATCTTATTAGATTTAAATACTACTTTTTGTCGGGCACGCAACAATTCCGAACAACGCAGAAAATATTTAAACAAAATCCTTCTTTTTGAACGTGTACATATCAGTAATTAATATCAAATTAAACTTAAAAGAGGTTACGTAATGATTATTTCGCAGAAACTAGACTAATTTGTATCTTCCTTAACTAAATGATTGGTGTAATTAGATCAACACCAAAACAATTTCGGATCGATTTTAAAATTACATGAAAGTAGGAATATTTTTAGCAAAATTTATTGCAGTCAATAGGTAAAGCTGTTTCATCTCCAATGAACCAAAACTTTTGTTTCCTAAGGCTGTGAACTTTCCCTGAGTACTAACAAAACGTGAATAAAATTTAAGATTGACAAAAATGTATTCATTACAAACGGTTTAATGAATCTTTTATTTTAATTCATATATTTTTAAAAGGCACTCACCAAGAGAAACTGCAGAACCCTCGGGCCTATAACCCAACCACGTAAAGTAGAGATAGAATATTAATGTAAGGCCTACTACGTGGAAAGGTCCGAGCAAACGCTTCGTTAATAACTTAACAGACGGTATGTTTAAAGAAAGTAAATTCAAGCCGTGCCATCGTACAAAATTACAGTTATCATTGAAATGAGCTTGAATACATCAATTTTCAGCCTACCAAAATTAACATTAAACTAGCGGAATGGGGTGAATATTTACAGCAGAAAAACTGAATTTGCTTTAAAAAATAATCTCCAAAATGTTTGAATTTGAATAAAAGATTAATCTATACGAGCATCCATAAAATGGAGACAAAATTAGATACGAAATAAAAAGTAGTATTTCAACAGAAATTAATACTTTGAAATTTCAATAACGCGAACAACTATAATAGTTGATCAATAATTGCAAGCCCATCAATGATTTTGCTTCATACTCATTTACAGTTTGTTGTCATAATTTTTTGAATAGTTATGTTTGTGTGATAATCAATCAAACAAATATTTTAAAACATTATCTTTTTGACATAAGTTTTATTAATTTTGTTAATAAATGCATTTTTTTTAATACGACTATTGCTACAGTTCAATTCTCCAAATTTAAAATATTTGAAGCTGTATCACATCTATACTAATATTATAAAGAGGTAAAATTTGTTTGTTTGTTTTTTTGTTTGTAAAGGGTAATCGCTGGAACTACTGAACCGATTGAAAAAATAGTTTTACTAATAAAAAGTTTCACTATCCCTGAGTAACATAGGCTATAACTCATTTTGATAAAAACCTTTTTCATTTCAATATTTGTAAATTTAGTCGGACAATTTCTTAGGTTAGGCTTAGACTGATGAATTACCATAGCAACCAATTGAATAAAATAACAGATAAAACAGCAGTTTAAGCAATTCTTTGTATTTCTAACTTTTTTGTTAGGTTTTGATTAAAGTGTAGACCTGAGTCTTGCTGGTTCTTTTAACCTTTATTATAACTGCTGTTATAATTTACTATCTTAGCTTTGGGTTTATTATTAATCCTACACCTTTATTATAAAGAAAACATAACATGATTATAAGTATAGAAGGTTCCAACGGGGATTATATTCCCTAGTAGAATATAAATTGTTAATTATCGTGAAACTAGTTATCTAATCTACTCACAAACAGTAATAAGTACCAGATTATGCATACGTATTTGACGATGCTTGTGGAACGAGTGTTTATCTAATACAATAAATGCAACAGATGGATTAACGAAATTTATAAATGAAGGACAAACAAAAATTAACTCAGTGAAAAACTGCTACTTTACAAATAATGTGGTTGTGACAAAGTTACTAGTAAACTTTGTCACAACCACTGAAAAATTACACTGAAACAAATACATGAATACGAACAACACCTCACGTTCATGTATGAATGTAAATCTTTAAGATCGACAGTAAAAATTTCGAGCGTGCACACACATTCTCAGCTACAGACTATGACTGGGATGTAATAATAATCGCAATAAAACCAGTATCCTGGACTGAAAAACACATCAATGGACGATATTGAGCTGCATTTAGCAAATAAATGTGTAAAGAAAATTAGTAGAAGAGGCGTTTACAAACATGCAAATGAAAAGTTTCCGTTAAGTGAGCATGATCTTAAATTTTCCTAAAAGATCATAATTCCATTGGAATAAACAAGTGTTATGTCCTTAGCAATTTTATATAAATATAAACTGCCAGTCTGTATTATTATACGGAAAAAGTAAAGAAAACGCATTCACCATAAAGCTGTTAAACACATTAAAGGCACTAATTGTTGCATCATGTAAATGAGCCAGCAAACATGACTCAGTGTGATAAGTTATACGTTTTGCAAGACATTTCACAACAATACCAAGGAAGGAAATCTATTTTCTGTATTTATTTGTAATATATTTTTGTTTTAAATTATTATTTTGTGTAATATGTTTGACGCAACTTTACCTTTAGGGTCATTCCGTATCAAATCACCGGAGGCCAAAACCTCCATGTCTCAGATTTAAACAAGACCTTGAAAGTATAAAGTATAATTTAGTTTCGGTTTGATGTTGAAGCTAAACAGCTACCACGGTTAATAAATATTATTATCATATTATAGATGTTGGCCTACGTTTGGTTTTAAACGCATTTCTAAAACTGGTCACCATTTCTTAAAACTTTTCGTAAAGAATGGCTTATGATTAGGTCAGTTCAAAGTGTTTCAGATTTGTCGTCAACAGTGCAATATTCCTGTTAGTTTATCCTTCATTATCCACTGTAGGAATTGTTAGTAACGCTTTATTATTATTGATTATAGATTTACACCATCTAATGTTAATAATTTTCGAAAATTAAATTGATGAAATTTTTCAAAAATCTATCGTTTCTTTATAGTTGGCGAATGGGATATTATCATCCTCTCCAATAATTGGATCTAATGATAGTGTCAGTTCCACCTCTAACATTATCTGTAATGGTGGCAGTTCAAAGTCCTCAATAACTGATAACATTAGTCGGGGATGCTTTGCGGCACTACGTATGATGGACGATTAGA
>JAGFPH010000048.1:1276185-1288772 GCA_018207615.1 Philaenus spumarius
GTGTTCGCTTTTCATTAACTTTAGACAAGGTTTAGAGTTCATTTAATATAGAAACAGATTTATAGAAATCTCAGTAGCAATAAGAATTGTTGAACGGTCAAGAGTCAAGAGATTAAGTAGAATGTATATTTTGTCAAATTTAAGAATACAATTTATGAATTTGTTCTATTCATGATTTACAACTAGAAACTTAGTTCCTAAAGGCGGCACATCACAATAATTGTTTCCTAAACAACATCTCTATGTCCCATTTCTAATTAAGAATTCATAGCAATACTATCCAACAAGAATGTAGAGTTGAAAAGGTACAATATTCCTATAAACTAATTTAAAGAAACACTAAAACTTAATTTTAACTATAACCTAACCTATCCACAAAACAATTCATAAAAAATTAATTATAATAATTTCTCCTAAACATAAATTACTTCGACTCGCATTAAAACGCCGGAGTATTGAAATCTTGCAAAATTCTAAAAAATGTACCCCCAAATTTGTATGACTTTTCTCGACGTTTTCGAGGTCTCTGAAGACGACTAAGCAATACAACAATTTGTGGCCGAATCTGTCTGATAACTCGGTAAATGTGTACAATAATAAGAATTATTAAACTGAAGGCCTATTTGTTAAACATTTTTATTTATATAGTCTACGTTATTATATATTTAAAGAAAGATAAAAATACTATCTTTTAATTACTTTTTATTTCATATTGATAGATCAAATGATTTAGAAGTTATTAATATTATAGTAAAGAAATTAATAATCGAAGATGTTTATAATAATTTATGTTATACGAAGATGTACGAATGTTTCCGAAGTTAAACAAATATATCCTTTCTTTAAATTTGTATAAAAAAATATATTGATGATAAAAGGTTATATTTTATATAGTTTATAACCTCGAAGCAAATATTATAACGTACATATAGCATACGTTAGTTCTATAACCCATACTTAAAAAAATAAATTTCACAAGAAATTATAACGATTGAAGTTGTAAACATAACCCCAAACTACAATCTACACTGGGTTTGTTTAAGTATTATAGATGCTGGGTGAAATCAGCTGTTTGTATATAGGAATGTTTTCAAAGTTAAACGAAATGTTTATAAATAGGTATCTTTCAATTAAATTTGTATAAAAAAAAAATGACGATAAAAAGTTGTATTTATATATAGTTTATAACCTCAAAGCAAATATTATAACTTATATTATAGCATACATTAGTTCTTTAGCTCATATTTAAAAAATCTACTTCACAAGACATTGAAATTGTAAACATAACAACAAACTATAATCTACACTGGGTTTGTTTAAGTATTCCAGATTATGGGTGAAATCAGCTGTTATATTATACGTAACTCACGTACGTACATTTTCGGATTTGCCTTAACATAAGTCTTCACCTAAGATAAAATTACTATGTATGTAGTTACTTACAATCCGAATCATGAGTTGGGAGGTTTGCAACTTACCTGGAACAAATAAAATAAAATAAATAAACGGTACCTTACCAGAAACTAGCACATACTTTCTCATAAACATATTTAAATTATTAAACAGATTCACTGTGACTTCATAAATGAGTGGATACATTAAAGTAGGAGAGTAACCAATAAATATTATTATTATTAAATACAGAGAAAACTATTCGATCGATCACCAAACATGTCAGTTAGGTCTGTATAGATGTACGAAAAAAGGTTTTGAAAAACAACCCACTTTTCGACCAAAAAACCCCCAAAAATCAGTTATTAATATTATTATTAGCTAAACGATAATTTTTAGAAATATACTGTTTTTTGCATATGATAGGGTACAGGGCTACAAATAAGTCAAATTTGATCAAAATCGTTAGAGTAGTTTTATTATAAAAAAATAATAACAGATTTTTGGGGGTTTGGCCAAAAAGGGGGTTGTTTTTCAAAAAAAAATTAAAAGGTTTTTTCGTGCATCCATACAGGCCTAATTGACATGTTTGGTGCAAATTTGTTCCAAATCGATTCAAGTTTTCTTTCTAGCTTTGTATACATACAGACATTTTGTTAAAACCACGTTTTTGGGCTCAGTGGGTACCAAAATGGATATTTTTACAAACATCGCAACATCGATTTTTTTGGCGATCATTATACTTTCTCTATACTATAGTATAGTGAGGAAGTAAAAATCAATTTATTAAATTTCAAATAAAATGTCCACTAACCTATGGCTAAGTACAAGACGATTAAATGTATTGTTTTAACTACTACTCTATACGATCTTTTTACTATCTTTTCTTATAAGTACTGCATTTACTTATTTTCTCTTACACTACATTTATTGTTAGTTTTAATAGAAATTTAATAAACAACAATCAATCATTGACGAACATTAAACAAAACAATGATAGCAACTAAAAGGAACGAACTCCAAAGAAGATTCATTTGTTTGCGTATTTAAGCAGGAAACAGCAGTTTATGTTGATTGACACCTTGTTCTGGCAAACAGCCCCTGCAAGTGTGGGCCCACTGACGAGATGGTGAGTTGCTGACAAGTTGTAACGAACGCATTGTTAGATTACACCAAAACAAAGACTCAGTGAAGAAAACAGTGATTTATTTGCTCAAAGCCTTACGCACTTTTCAAAAAATCTGTGTTATTTATTTAAGACCGGTTAATAATTATAAGAGTCTCACTTCTAAGTAGGGAGCTTAGCAAATGCAGATTTTCGGACGGATGAAGTAAGACGTACTTTAACAACTAATAATGTTTTACGAGTATCTCCAGAGCGTCGAAATTCGACCAAATTTAGTTGTAAAGTAAGAAAATTCAACTTGTTTTTCACCCAATTTATTTTAATTTATTATAAGTATTCAAATCCTCAATTAGTATTTTGCCTTTAAGAGGAAAAGAGTGGAAAAGGGAAAAGAGGAAGCTTGATGGAATTAATGATAAATATTTAGTAAACATGGAATATTTGTATGGCATTTTGCATTGGAAATTATGTGAGTAGAAAAATATAAACCAATGACTTACAAAAATATATTTTTATATTCACTGCAATAGCGCATTCTGATTAGGATGACCAACTTAGAAATACAATATTAGGTTATGCCAGGGGGCTAGGGTTAGGCCTAGTTATTTTATTTTACTTGTCTTAACGGCAATAGATACACATAATTACCATAGTAACCACCTGCATAAAATAACAGATAATACAGCTGATTAAGATAACCAGGTTAGCAACACAATTTTAGGTTAGGCCTAGTTTATTTCATTTTAATTGTCTTAAAGACAATATATATACATATAATTTTTGTTATCTGCACATCTATGGTGCAGTACCTTTCGAATGAGATTCATTCCTCTCCTTTTATAATGAACACTAAAAAAAAGATAGTATAAATTTCGATGTTCATTTATTAATATAAATGATATATTACTACACGATAAATTTTAAATTGTTATGTTATCTATATTATCAGTCTACTAAGTTATGAGCAAAGAAAGCAAAGATGATTGTTAATTTGGTATTCAAACATCTTTAGTATTGTAAAAAATTATGAACAACGTCGGAGTATGCTTTGAAAATTCAATGATTTAACTCGACATTGTTTTACAAAAATGTTTAACTAGTATTTTACATAGGCCGATTTGTAGCCATGTATAAAGTTATTACCACAGCAATCAGTTGTACATAGTATCAGATAAAACAGCTGATTACTAGCTTCAATAATTCAACACAGGTTTATGATATGCCTAGCCAATAACAATATATAAACACTACACTTATAACCAAATACATTATTTTTAAGATTTAACTTAAAATACCTCGAGTACGAAGTGCTTCAACCCAAAGAAGGACGTTGTTCCGCGCGGGAACAGCTCGATTTCTGTGGATGTTGAAGTGGCGACGAAATTCACGCTAAACTGCCGTGATCGGCTTCGGACAAGACAGTCGTACGCAAAAGCTAGGTGCTCTACCGTCCACGGCGTCCATGGTTTCAATTGGTAAAAAAATGCTACCTAACGGTATCTGCCGCACAGCTGTCACCTTGGGGAGTACAAGCCATTTCAAAAAGTCCAACCTTTCTACCTCACCCGATATTGAGTGTGCAAGTACTGCACATCCCGAAAGCACTCTAATTTCCAGTCGTTAATCTCTTATGCAAACCGAAAATTTTTGGTTGTATGCGCTTTTTCTTCTGCGACTGTACATTATTTATAGTTTTAATAAAGCAAGCAAATATTTACATGTAATAAAATTGACAACACTCAACCCCCATTTTACATCCACCATCTTGATTTAAAAAATTCATAACCAGAATCATTTATTGTCACCAGAGTCATGTAACTGTACCAAATTTCAAGTAAACCGTTCGAGTAGAAATTGATGTACATTATTACAGCTGAAGCTAATAGAAAGAAGGTCAACGTCAAAGTTCTGTTCGAACCTACACAATGCCAGTGTATTGTACTGAGTTAATATTCGCGTTCACTACATATTAATTACATATTGTGTAGGGAATATTTCACATAAATGTATCTATATTGACAAAGAATGATTATCAGAGAAAGTGTTCCATCTATGCATTCATCAGTAATGTTCTGCCAATGTATCTACCTTGATGAAGAGGAGACAAAGAGATATTGTGTCGACAATATTAGACTACTGCGGTTAGGTCCAAGCGTCAAGTAAATTATGTCCGTTTGTTGATACCGAACGTGTTAATAACGCATTACTTAACATCATTGGTCAAGGCAATGCAGAGCTATAATGTAAAGGCAATGATCTAAGTACAGTCCTAGTAACTCTACTCTACTACAACTTAATATATTTATACAGCTCTGTTCTCTCACAATTTCGTAAGCGAAATAACTGAGCGTAGTCTAATTTTAAATTTATTATGTTAACTAGGGGAGACCACTTTTGCTCGGCAGGCCAACCCCGTTGGAACCTTCTACACACATATGTTATGTTTTCTTTATAATAAAGGTAGGCGATGATAACCACCCAGGTTTTTCGCATTAAAAAATATATATATATATAAAGGAGTAGCTTATAATAATAACCTCAAAGCTAAGATGGTAAATAATGTTAAAAGTCCAAATCTTATTATTATTTCACATATTTTATAATAACAGTTTTAATAAAGGTTAATAGAACTAGCAAGGCTCATGTCTACACTTAAACACATACCTAACCTAAAAAGTTAAAAATACAAATAATTGTTTAAAATTTAGAAATCATCTGTTAATGAAAATATTATATCAAATAGCTGATTAAAGTAGTAACTATTTAATTATTAGGTATTTATTATGGCGCTCACATTGTCGTAAAATATTTATTCTTTATTTATTAATGCTTCGGACTTCGGGACTCGCGTTGTAGGAGGGGACTTGTGTGCTTCGCCGTTAGCACACTCAAGTCCGAAGCAATAATAAATAAAGAATAGTCTAGTGTGTGATATTTTTACATTCAACAGATGACATTGTTTATGTAAATCTAACCTAAAGTTAGAAATACATATAAATGTTTCAAAGTTTGAAATCAGCTGTTAATGAAAATATTAAAGCAAACAGCTGATTACTTTACCAACACTTAACAAATTTCTTTATTATTTATTATGGCGCTATCATTGCATTACAATAATTAGTTTAGTTTGTTTTATTTTTATAACCAACAGAGGGCGATAATTTTCAAAAAGTATATAAAAACACTCGTGGATTCGAATGCAATACTGTCAAAATTTCAAAACAATCGGTAAAGAACTTTCCTAGATTTTAGATTTTGAACGAACGAACATTTACATTTTTATTTATATAGATTAATATAATAACGAGATGAACTTTTTACTTATATTTAGAGTGACATTTTAAACTTGTCCAATGATTAATTTATGACTTGAAGATAGACGTTAACACCTTAAGGCGGCGATACACAACCGTACCAAGAATGCAACATACCGTTGCTGCAACCATACGAAGAAAATGAGTTTTGCTCGTACACAGAGCACACAAACGATTCATATGCACGCTCTAAACACTTTCTCATCAGAAGAATTCTTTATTACACAAGGTTGGTGGGCGAACCACTACTAACCACAGAGTATTAGAATTAAATATAGAGGTGCTATCCAGCGATGTAGTGGTGAAGCCAGTTTGCAAAAATGTTTAACACTTACCTATCGTTTCTGGCTAAAGTATAGGTCGTATCGAAAAGAAACAAAAAGTTCCATAAACGTTGTTTAACTGGCTCTCTGACCAAACAGAACGTAAAGTAGTAGACGACTTTTAATTGCATGTCAAGTTTTAAAATGTCTAAATTTTGGTTGAAGTTTTTTCAAGATTACATAAATACTAGAAATGGAAAAATTATAACTCTAACTTTGTTAGCACCAGTAACTTCTTTTCTAACAATGTGCAAAGTTTCATAAGATTTCATCAACGTTTAGTAAGTGAAGCGCCGTCTTTTAAAAATGAGCGCTCCTGGAACACTGATTTCGATTTCTATCACTCATCGTGGACGCCGAGCCTGATGAAAAGTGGCTTCACTGCAGTATAATTGGTCTCTTACTGGATATCACCTCTACAGGGTGTTTACAAACTCCCTGGAAAAATTTGGTGTATTTGTTACTTAGGTCAAGACAATCAAAAAACTACATATAAATATGGGTCTGAAATGCCTAGTTTTCTGTCTGTCCGTCTGTTTGTTTTTTACAAATTATTTTATAACTTGAGTACTATTTTAGATATAAACTTCAAATTTGGCACGAACACCTTGGTACGTTAAACAAGTGTATAAAATTTCGTTACGATATCTTAAACAGTTTCAAGATGGCGGCCATTTAAAATCTTTGATGTTAAATTTCAACAGTAATTGTTATAAAAAATGTTACCAGTAATAAAAAATTTTGAATTTTAAGACGAACAAAATCATACTTTATTTGCTACAATCGGATAATAAATAACTGAGTAATGAGATATTTACCTAATTATGTAACAACTGTACACGGCAAATTGTTGTTTAGTGCAAATTTTGTGTTCAATCAGCTGTTGTTTTGTAATAATCAGCTGTTGTAATATTTACACATTATTCTTAATTGTTGCCAGATTTTATGTGTTGAACAGAGTAGATTTTCTGTCATGTTGGTTATGTAATAAACTTAGTAAATTGTGAAATGGTGGTAGCAGCACCAAATAAGCTACCATGAATAACTACACGTCTGAAGAGTATTGCGATATTCATTATTTCTACTGTTTGGAAGGTGGCAGTGCAATAGAAGCTAGAAGACTTTATGGAGAGCGTTTTCCTATGAGACAATGTCCTAATTTTAAGACCTTTATAGCAGTTCATAACCGATTAAGGGAAAGTGGATCATTCACACCAAATAGAAGGGATACAACAATTAATTAACAAATTGTGTTTTATATTCTTTATTAAAATTGTTTACTTATTTAGCTTTTCTTTGTATTATTTCAATTATTTACACATTCTACTATTTCTTTACAGTCTAGTTACAGTAATCTACTTATATAAAGCTAGACGGTAACACTGATTCATTGACATTAATTATTAGGCACTTCCCGTAATCGGACCCCCTCAGCCTTATACTTGAATTAAAGCTCTCGACGAGGAACTTTTGGAAAAATTGCCAGAATTTAACATTTTTAAATTTTGGAAGCACCTTTTGGGCGGGAAAGATTTTTTCAATTTCTTTATTTTCCCACTTTGAGCGCATTTAGTAAGAAAGCCGTAAGAGATAGCAAAAAAAGTTAAATACAAAAGTTGTAGAAAATTAAATTTCAAAGTAGAGATTTCCCGTCAGATTCAAGATCCAATCATCCATTTAGCCACTATTCATCCGAGAATGGAGGCTCCGCCCAACGACCTTAAAGCTAGACGATTTCACTGATTCACTGACATTAATTATTCGGCACTTCCCGTAATCGGAACCCACTCGACCTCACACTTGAATTAAAGCTCTCGACGAGAAACTTTTGGGAAAATTTCTATAATTCAATATTTTTTAATTTTGGAAGCACCTTTTGGGCGGGAAAGATTTTTTCAAATTCTTTATTTTCCCACTTTGAGCGCATTTAGTAAGAAAGCGGTAAGAGATAGCAAAAAATGTTAAATACAAAAGTTGTAGAAAATTAAATTTCAAAGCAGAGATTTTCCGTCAGATTCAAGATATCAAATCATCCCTTTAGCCGCTATTAACCCGAGAAAGATTTTCGTCAAACAATCCTTCAAATTTCCCATGATAATCTTATGGAGATAATGTTTAATAAATTTGAGTCGGCTGCCAAATAAAACAGCTGATTTATGCTCCATCACCTACGTACAAACGAGCCAAAGATTAACGAGATTCTTTAGCGAATTTTCCAACTGCGAGCGAAGCGAAGCAGCCATCTGAGGCCGAAGGCAGAGGCGGGGTTGGGACGCGAAGCGTCCAGGGGCAGAGCCCCTAGTTTTATTATATTTTGTAATTGAGTATGATTAATATTTAATTAAAAAGTTGTAATTTTTATATAAAAATGTAATTTTTGTGCATTTTTTAAGCTAAAACTTGTATCAAAACTCTTTTTTCCGGGTCAAAATTTCAAAAAATTCCCTGACCACCTTTTTTCCAGGACCCTCGGTAGACCACTTTAAGCCAGACCCCCAACCCCCTTTACAAAACCCTGGCTACATCAATGAACATATTGTCTTAAAAGTAACAGTATTGAGTAGAAAGTAGGGTTCGATCAGCGGCGAGCATAAACTTGTGTTTTTGGCAGTTATAATGGAGACGGTTTTTGTGTATAAAACAGTGCAATAAAACCTGTTAAGCTTGTAAAAGTAAATGTTGAAAACAAGTCGGTCTCTTCTCCTGGCATGTTTATAATATTTTGAACATATAATTAGTATAATCCGGGATGCAATTAAATCTGTTTAACGAAGGAAAACTGTTTAGTGGTTGACATAATTATGAACGAGAATTGCAGCTGTTTCACAAAGCCGACAGAGTTCAGCCAACCAACGGCTTTAATAACTCGCATGAAACATGAGCTATCCCATCAAGATTGCTATTAAAACTTAAAAAGTACTCAAAGGAACCTTATTAGTCTCTGCATTGTCCTCAAAAACGATATTAAAATGTGTAACGAAATAATACACTTAAATTAATATAAAGAAAGTTTTTGTATTTGGGATTTTATAACTACCAACTTACACACAAACTTTACAGGCTTAGGCAATGGTAAATCGTACTGCTTGTATCGTCAACTTACTATCTCGGACAATTAGACTACCACAGGCTAAGTATGGGTCGACGTACGTCGTGAAACTCAACTGGTTATCACCATTGCCAACCATTGTTTACGACACTCTCTTGATAATAACTTTCAACTAAATACACTAATAATACAACAAATACGAACTGACAAATTTGTTTGTCAAATTTACAACTTTTCTTCAGTCCTTATATTTTTCCGTGTGTATGTAACAAGTACCAATCACGCTATTAAAAGAACAAATGTTTAATTTAATTTATATATAGTATACATATGGTTAGGTGTGGAAAATCCATACAAATTTCGAAATATGTTTAGAAATTAGGTCATATATCAGAAACCATGGTGAAATAATGAATTGTTACAAATATTTAATGCAACTCCAATTTGTATTTCAATCAAACAAATTAATGTCTTTGTCAGTAAATTTGTTGTTTATAGCTGGTCTATTTCATTAACTAATTTTATTTTTCAGTATAATTTAGGAAAGATATATGTGATAATACAAATTAGAGAAATGAGTTTAATATCTGCTTAATGTATCAGATTAATTAATTCGTTATTCATCAGGTTTTTAACTGAATTTCAGTAGATTTTATAGATATTTAAATATAAATTAAGTGTTTAGCCTACACGTAGACGTTCTCTAATCATTTATCATCATTAGGAAGACAGTTATGACTTTTACATGACACATGTTATAAATAAATATTGACGATTTATTTGCAGAAAGCAATTTAATTCGTTTTTTAAAGATTTGGTAATCGGCTTAAATCAAATGTATTGCCTCATGTTTATAAATTAAACCACACGCTGTATGACAACAATAATTTCACAATTCCGTTTAAGTTACATTTTAAATAAATAAGACTGCTGAAGACATGTTCAGTAACAAAAAGTACATAATTGCAAGTAAGCTCTACACAATACTGTAAAGAAAACTGTCAATGCAACGCAACAACCAATTAAACAGAAAATTGAATCTTCCTTCTATTGGTTTCCTGAATAGTGGAGAAAATAAGTGTACGTTCTTTTTATTAAAACAGCTGTTAACAAAACCACATTTTGCCGACTCTTTAACAAAATAACAGATGTTTTTAACACATGATATTTTATAGAATTTCAAATCCATTTTAAAAGAATAAAACTGAACATTGTATACAATTATTTTATGACTGTACACAGTTCATTTTAAGAATACATTTACACAAAATTACATTGTCTTTTAAACATAAAATATGTTTGATTAAATAAATAGTATTTACTTATAGTGTTTAAGTAATTGTTTGTTCTAAGTTTAAAATATTTTGTTTGCATGGTTTAAAAAAAATATGATAAATTATTCTAAAAATATATAGGCTACTTATTTTGAAAATAAAATTCTTAGTAACACTTGTATTGACATTTACTTTTCTTAATCTCGTTTAGAGTAATTCAATCCACCGTCGTTATATACAATCACAGCAATAAGTAACTAATGAAGGCAAATTCAAAAAATAAAATTAACAACTCTTTAGACAAGTGATTAGTAAAAAGTCGCCAAAGAGGTGAGTCACAGTTATAAAACATATTTTAAACTGGGATGATCTCTGCTATGGGAGATGGGACAGGCGGACATTTCCTCTGCGACGCCGCCGGAAAACACAAAACGATTTGGCAAAGTCGTGGTCCGGCAGAGATTAATGTTTTCAGCGGCAAAACGTCCAGTAATAAAGCTGCTTCCATTGACAGTAAAATCTAGTTGGAAATGAAATATCCTAATGTTTGAACGTAGTATTTAAACTTGTGTAGGATTCGTCCACATGTAAACATGGAGTATTTCTATGATTTAACGTTTTCCTTTATACAGTATTCCGTTTTCTTGTCGTCTTTATTTCATACCAGTTAGACGAATAAAGAATTAGCAGTAACTTGCGTAAATCACCTAGCGCCAGTAACTTCTAGTATATTTGGCGAAACGAATCACGTCCGTTACGCATTAGACAATATAGGAGAGGAAGAGTATATACCCCACCCATAATGTCTTTCAAGATAAAAATTTATATTTAGAATATGAAGGCGTTGTTTAACAATAGATTTATTAGGATGTTTAAAAACAATCGTCAGTCGTTCAGCCTCAGTTTAATATAACAATATTTTCCTTTTGATGTTTTTCAGTCATTTAATTAATTGCCTTAATACTAAATAATAACGGATTTTTTTTGTGTTGACATGTCAAGTCTTTTAATTTATATACAATTATTTTTGGGGTAACAAATTATGTTAAACTGTCAAAATTTTATTTTAAAGGAACATTACCGTATTTACATTCAATTAATTTTAAAATATTATATTAATCTCTTTTAATACGTTGGTTATTTTATTAACTACATTTTTAATTTTGTGATACATTAAATGGAATACCGTAACAAAATACAAGACAGTTACGATTTAGTAATGCATATTTTGAATATTCATGTAGACTACTATTAAAACTTGGGTACGAATACGAACTAAAATTGGTTTTTAGTATAAAATCTTTTTGGTCGCTATAATTATGTGTTTAATTAAACATGGCCACCGTTGGTTTTGATTTTTTAGAAGCTAGTTTAAAACGTTCCGTAATCAATTACATTATACATACAATTATGAAACAACAATTATGCTAATGGAGACTGTAATCTTATATGTTATTTTATATTTCAATTGCCAACAAAACCAAGCTTCTAACAATTATTGTTTCTGCGATATTTAGTAAAATCATTATTCGAGTATTAGAGCAAGGGTTCGAATGGTGCAACATAATGCTTCTATGTCTGGCTTCTCAACCTCCTCAGACTTGTACTTTACTTGTAAAATTAGTACAAAGTAGGGTAATGTGGTGTTGTTGAAATTAAGGTTCATGTTTTTCTAAAATGTGTGAAACAAGTATTTGTGCACAGTGCTTGCCGAAAAAATCACAACAATCTAAAATTGATCTCTTCGCCGGGAAAGTTTGGGCACTAAGAATGTGAAATTGACAAAAGAAAGTGATGTTTCCTTTGCGAAGAAAAAATAACAAATGAATTCCTTGATCCCCAGAAAAGGGAGACATTGTTGAAAAGGAATAATGTGATAACAGTGGAAATTGAATAAATAAAAGATAAAATATTGAAGCCGGCTGATAAATGAAATGACAAATAAGCAATGAAAATTCATAAATTAACTAGCTGAACCGTGCAAATACTTCACATGTTAGGAGTAGACCTACTTACCTGATTTAATACATGGATTTAATTAAGTAAATTACGTGTATTTATTTACGTTGGTTTAATTTGACAACAGTTTATAACGATTTACGTTAATTT
>JAGFPH010000048.1:1307018-1335844 GCA_018207615.1 Philaenus spumarius
ATCTTCACACAGATTCGAACTGAGCAACTTCCTTACAGTTTATGAAGTCATGAACGCAAATCGCTCAGTTACAAGGCCAGAATTTTTTATCCGATCAAGTTCACTTTTATATTATCGCAAACCCCTGTATTTAGTATTCTCATAAGTTCAATTTTTTTTTTTTTACTATTAGGTAATTTACTACTAGGGGAAACCCCTGAGTGCTCCGCACGTCAACCCCGTTGGAACCTTCTATACACATAATCATGTTATGTTTTCTTTATAATAAAGGTGTAGGATTAATAATAATAACGCTAAAGCTATGGTGGTAAATAATGTTAAATGTGCAATTCAAATTACTTCGTATATTTTTATAACAGCAGTAAAGGTTAAAAGAACCAGCAAGGCTCGGGTCTACGCTTTAATAAAATCCTAACCTAAAAGTTAGAAATACAAATAATTGCTTTAAAGTTTGAAATCAGCTTCTAATGGAAATATTAGAGCAAACAGCTATTTTATCTGTTATTTTATTCAATTGATTGCTATGGTAATGAATGCAAATACATTTCAGAAATTGGTTCATCAATCTAGGCCTAACCTAAGATTTTTTTCCGACTAAATTTACAAATATTTAAATGTTTTTATCAAAATGAATTATAGCCTATGTTACTCAGGTATAGTGTAGCTTTTTATTAGTAAAACTATTTTTTCAATCGGTTCAGTAGTTTCAGAGATAACAAACAAACAAATTTTACCTCTTTATAATATTAGTATAGATTTCTCATAAAAGAGATTTCCTCATTATTATATGGAAGATATAATTTACTCTGCGCCAAAAATTATACGCAGGAATAATAATAATGCTATTTAATTTAAGTTTAAGCAATGTAATAATAATATATTTATAAACTGCGAAAGACACCTCGTGCTCAAAATAATTAATAAAAGTTGGACGTAAACAAAAGAATCAAGCGTCAAGGTAGTTCTTTTTAATGAAGGCACATTATATTAATTACAATTAATAAGCTTACCATATACAAGAATAAATTATAGTAATGGTTAAAAAGAATCCAGTGTGACTTAGGCCTACCTAAACAAAAACTTATATACAAGTTAGAGATAAATAATTTCAAAATATCAAAATACCACAGAAAAACAGTCTTTGTGTCAGTTTAGATGTACTAGAGTTGAGTAAAAACATAATTACAGTATCAACAAAGAAATTCTTCAATGAGTTACAGAAAATATTATTTTAATGTTGCAAATAGCGGAATTTATGGGCCTACATTTCTGTAAAATTGTTCGTAAATTACAGTATTTTTACCACTAGCTTGTAAACATACTCTTTATATTCGTAAATATTAAGTCGGCAGCATATGAACATTTTCGCGCCATAATAGGCCTCCTTACCAATTCAAATTAGATATGCGGGTGCCAATCTCAAAGAATCATTTACTCACACGACAACTCTGACCTACTTTTCTACCGCAGTTTATCCAATGACCATCTAATGCTTACATCACATGATCACCCATACACACATACCAGTAATACAAAAGTTATTTCTTGAAAACTATTATTATAAACTACCGCTGGACATATGACGTCCGAACAATACCGTATGCACCACAGCCGCTCCATCCTTTGTGCTATTGTGTTAAATTGCTATTAAAATATAAAATATAAACGCCATTTGAACAATTACTACGACAGTGAAATGGATTTTCATTATCCACTTGGTCTGATCAGTTCGTGCAAAATCTGTTTCGCCCATCACAGTATTTGGGAATTAATATACCTGCAAGATATTTCTTTTAAACTATAGAACAACTTGCAACACTATCAAATATACAATTTAACTAACGAACTGAAATTGGGGTTATCTTAGTTAAAAATTCTTTATTGTATGAAGAAGAAAAGGTATTTCCAATATGCAATCTATATATTATTACACAAACAAGATTTATTTTATCACACCAAATCCTAAATAATCTCCAGAAACAATTTTCATGGTTTGCGGCACTATTTGAAGGGATCTGGGTATAGATTTACCGAATTCACAGAGAATTTGCATTAAAGGTTTATTCATTTTCCAAAATTGCTTTGAAAATATTTTTGTATTCTTCAAAGCAATCAACAGATAAAATAACAATATGGATCACCAGTTTAGCATCACAATTGTACGTTAAACAGACTGGTCAACACATGTTTCCTGATATTAATTGTATTTATATAAATTACAATAGCAACCAAACAAGTAAATTTAGAAGCAGTTATTGTTATTTTAAAAACATTTTGTAATTTTTGTAAATAAATATCCACATGTACGACTGGTAACTAAAATTACGAAAAGCTGGCAACTCACTGTCTACATAGATGAGAAAAGATACTAAAATTTAAAAATATTTTAAATGGAAGTTTGGGTTTGTAAATAGTTTAAAAATACTATTCGACCATTACAAAAATGTGTGTAGTTGAAATGCAAAGCTCGGGTAATTGAAGATGTTGATTGCTGACACGATGCTCTGCGTACTCTTGTCACAAACTTCCGCGTGTTATTTCTCAGTGGCAATTCAATTCTGATGCTGAAACAGCTATTGATACTTGAAAATAATTTGTATTTCAAATTTTTGGGATACATTTTTTTTTTTTTTTTTTCAGGGGTAAATTATGCTAGTAATTGTTAACCTTTATTACAATTCCTAATAATCGTAAAATTAATAATTTTATTTAGACTTATACTATTTACTATTTTAGCTTTGATGTTATGATTAATCCTACAACTCTATTAAAAATAAATTGTAAAATCTGTGTGTGGAAGATGGAAGAAGTTTGGAGTGGGAAGCACGTAGAGGTCCAATAATATTAATTCATTTAACCACAATTTTGTTATTTTGATAACGAATAAATACAAAAAGTCTAATTGTAAGGAATAGCTTGTTTCTATAAAGAGAGAATATTTAATAGGGAATGAGTCATGGATGTGTGTACTGAGTGTAAATAAGTGAAGTTATAAATAACAATAATCGCTAGTGAAAGTAAACGTTATTTATTTATCTTTATTGTACGATGGTGGATTATCTATTGAAGACTACATAGTAAATTATTATTATAAATTTTAGACTAGGGAAACAAATTTTGAATTAAATTTTAGTATTACAATAAATTGATAGACAGTCAAATATGTAATTTAAGACAAGACTTTTTATTATACCACCTACTAAAGTGCTCAAATTACCATTACAATGCAAAATTACAGGTTACAATTACCTACAGTTTCACATAGTCGAGGAATAACAGGAGGTAATGTGATAGAGTGCGTGTTAGACGGCTACAAGTGATTTGGCTAATTGGAGAGCACAACACAGAAACTTAAACTAAGTTTCATGTAAAATAGAATGTGCTTCCAAGTAATAGTTGGGTGTGGCGACACATGGTATTACAAACTGCTGGATAGCACGATCTCTTAGTAGTGAGGGGTAATATCTTGAACATTTTACGTTGTCACTCTTATATTAGTATTAAGAAACTTTAGGCCTGACATACCTGTAGAGGCCTTTTAGATTGTGTAAATTTTATATTGTTGTCAATGTTTACTTTTTAAATCCCTTATTGATATACTAATAAAATAAGAAACTTTAGGCCTTCCATAACTTTCGAGGTTTTCAAATTATGTATTTTATTTGATTACTAAACTTTAAAACTCCCTTATATTAGTTATTAAGAAACTTCGAGGGCATATCTTTCGAGGCCTTTCAGATTATGTAAATTTTATTTTGTATGCATTGTTTATCTTAAAAATTCCTTATGTTAGTATTACGAAACTTTAGCCCTACCATATCTTTCAAGGCCTTTCACATTACGAACATTTTATTTTGTAGGCACTGTTTATTTTTGAAATCCCTTATATTTAGTATTAAGAAACTTTAGGACTAGCATATCTTTCAAGGCCTTTGAGATTATGTACATTTTATTTTGTATGCATTGTTTATTTAAAAAATTCCGTATGTTAAGAAACTTTAGGACTAGCACATCTTTCAAGACCTTTAAGATTATGTACATTTTATTTTGTATTCATTGTTTATTTTTAAAATCGCTTATATTAGTATTAACAACCTTTAGGACTAGCACATCTTTTTAGATTATGTACATATTATTTACTTAATTGTATTAGGCATTGTTTATTTTAAAAATCCCTTATATTAGATATTAGTAGTATTACGAAACTTTAAACCTGGCATATTTTTTTTTTTTTTTTTTTTTTTTTTTTTTGAGGCCTTTCAGATTATGTACATTTTATTTACTTAATTGTATTATTTTTACAGAACATAATTCACTGAATCGACTGACACCTGTGGTGATTGTCAACACCAAAACTAAGGTAAAAAATAAACAATAAATTATATCAGACAACATAAATTGTAAAATTTGTTTACAGTTCGTTTTTGGATTTAACCTTTAGTGAAACAGAGAAGCCCACATTAAAAAAAACTTATTTTATTATCCTTCCCCCCACGAATTATATTAAAAATACAAAATAGACATGGAAAATTATTTAATTAAATGACATTTAATTTAAACATTACATCTAGTGAAAGAATAAAAATGACCTAGCAGATTCGTTACATTGAAAACCAGCCTTAGGGTTAAATTGAGCTTAAAATGGTTACTAAAGCATAAATGGTTTAAAAAGCAGCTATTTTCGTTCAAAATTCTTTTAAACGTTGAAATTTATTTCTTATTTTCAAATTTGAATAGGATAGTTATACTGCTCGAATTTTAACTTATTTATATTGCAACATATTCTAACACCGTTCGCTTTTGCAGAGTAGAAATAATTGGAACGACCACGTAGATGACACAAAAAGACGACTTTAACATAACACCCGATAAAGTAGTGAGTCTCAGAAAGAATAAACTTAGTTTTTGAACTTTGCCATCGGGTCGTCAAGACAACATACCCATGCACATATTCTAATACAGTTCGCTTTTCCAGAGTAGAAATAATTGGAACGACGACGTAGATGGCACAAAAAGACGACTTTAACATAACACCCGATAAAGTAGTGAATCTCAGATAGAATAAACGTAGTTTTGGAACTTTGCCATCGGGTCGTCAAGACAAAATACCAATGCACATATTCTAATACAGTTCGCTTTTCCGGAGTAGAAATAATTGGGAAGACGACTTAGATGACACAAAAAACGACTTTAACACAACACCCGATAAAGTAGTGAATCTCAGATAGAATAATCTTAGTTTTGGAACTTAGCCATCGGGTCGTCAAGAAAAAATACCAATGCACATATTCTAGTACAGTTCGCTTTTCCGGAGTAGAAATAATTGGGAAGACGACTTAGATGACACAAAAAACGACTTTAACACAACACCCGATACAGTAGTGAATCTCAGATAGAATAAACTTAGTTTTGGAACTTAGCCATCGGGTCATCAAGACAACATACCCATGCACATATTCTAAAACAGTTCGCTTTTCTCGAGTAGAAATAATTGGGAAGACGACGACTATTTCTCAAATTGGATTACTTTGCCCCTCTGAGGAGGTACATCCCTGCGGGTCTATAGACGGAGCCGTGCTCGGCATACGTAGCCGCAACACAGTTACAGCCCATATTTGCATATCCTCTATTGATCGGCCGCTTCTGCGTGGGCATCTTCACGTAACCAGGTCTACAGTTGGTTTATTTCACGCTAGGTGTTTAAGTAAATGAAGTCATGGAAACGTAACAATTCCATTCTAGTCATTATGGACAATAGTAATTACACAAACTACTCTCTACTATCTGTGTAACACCACTGCCTTATTGAGTCAGTATTTGTACCGTTTAACTAGACGGCCAAACCTAGAAGTATTTTATATTACATTCTAAAGAAATAAACAAAATGCATTATTCTTATAAACAAACGTCAAACTAAAAAGCAACAATACAAAAATAAAAGCAAAGAAACCGCTTTTGAGTTAACTAATATAAAGATCAGTAACAAACATAACATTTAGTTTTTAGCGACTTATTGAATTTTGATACATTTTTTTTTTAGCTAACCCTACACCAGTTTTGTTGTCGTTGGTGGATTAATCAGGTCATAGAATCTCTTTACGTAAAAGACATTTTAGAAAAATGAACAGATAACACATCTAGTATAATACTGTACACACGAACTGAGAATACTAGGAGCTCCCTGACAGTAATTGAAGCTATTGAATTATAAGTTTACGAGGTTTACCTAATACTAATTGGCGTAACAATGAAAATATCGGATGGATCATATTTATATCTCTACAGATTTTTAATCAATTTGTTTAGTAAAAAATTAGTACAAAACCACTAATTTGAGATATACTTTTTAAATCTGTTTATAATGTAATTTCTTTTATTTTGATATTTGGCATTTACATGTTTAGATTTATTACTTGTTATTTTATTTAGAGTTTTATTCATTGTTATGTAACAGGGCCTTTTACAGCCCTGTGACAAGTTGTTATTGTGTAATTATTGTTGTTATCGTTATTATTTTATCGTGTAGTGTCTCTAGTGTGTGTAAATTAAAAATTAAATTGTTTAGCTGTGTGTGATCGTATGAGCATTATGCGAATGCTCTTCGTTATCCAGGCGATGATAACCACCTAGGTTTTTCGCCTTTAAATAAAAAAAATTAATAATACTAATGATGATAGATTAAAACTCTCTCGCCCAGTTTCATTTAATGTGGCCGCGGTTTAAAATTGCAGTGCTCAGATGCGCCTACTACACATACGAATGAATAAAGCATATCTCCCGTAAAGAACACACAACACCTGGCTTTGAACAGCTTCTCGTAGAGAAAAAGTGATTCATGAGTCTTTCTCTAAAACGTCTGGGTTCTATAAAAAGCTCATTCCATATGTTTACGTTTCTTTTACAGTTAGTTCGAATTAATTAATTTCTTAGGCTCTGTTATAACTAACGACATGGACATTGTACATTTTGTCTCTTAATTTATTGATAGCTTTAGCGAACTTAGGTTTAATCTAGTTAAAAATGATTCTTTATGATATAATATATGCACCTTACAAAACAAAATATAAAAGTTACTTACACCAACGTCTACAGTACAAAGTGTAGAAAATGTCACTTACCTAGAACAAAAGACAATAAATCAGACAAAGAAATTATGATGCATATTATAAGCATGATTTATCATTAATGTAAACAATTTCATACTAAATAGCCTATAAATATTTGTCTAAAGGTATTTTCCTCAACCCTGAGAACTGATCTGAAAAGTGTTTGAACTAAAAATCTGAATTAACTGAATTGTGCAAGTTCTCAGTTACGTTTTGCTGTTGGTTAGTCAGCTCACGATCAGGGAAAAGTAGTCTAGTTAAAAAATGTGTCATTTACAGTGTCTGTAAATTTTCTGTTCATTTCTCAGTTTGGAAAGCGTGAATTCCGAAAATTTGTGCAATTAAGTGGGTCATGCAAACCAATAAAACTGTCTGAGATTTATAAAACGTGGCAAAAATTACATTAGCCACAATGTATGGAGAGATTGTTAATTACAGCAGAACAAATTCCATTATAAACAATCATATTGTGCTACTTTTTCTGCAGTAGTTGTAACTTTATTATTTACGTAGATATAGTGCCAAGTTTTATGGATTATTTTGTAACAAATTAAAGTTTATTTCTTACAACCAAAGTAAAATGAACGAAAAAGTTGGACGAGTATACTAATAAAATGATGGCACGGCATCATCAAGTCGTTAATAGCTTCAAACAATTCGTACTACGAGGAAAGGCCTTACTAATCCTAATGAAGTAAAAGTCAATTAAATACAAGTAAATTAGAATAAGAAGAAGAACTTGCTGTCAAATATTACGCTCATTACTTCATCAACTTAAGCAGATAATTATTGTTCAACGCGGTAGGATTTAATTATTAAGAACGCCGCCTTATAATCGACCTTATGCTAGGCCCCTTTCTAGCTGGACGACTAAAATCGCGCGAGCAACGCTACCGATATCGCTCCTGTCGGCGACGGAAATGGTGTCCACAGTGATCACGCGACAGCAGCGACGCGACGGCTGAGACTGCAGGTGTGTTTTTTCAGTCTACAGTGAATGGTGGGTTAGTAAACATGTTGGCTGTAGGTAAAAAAGCGCAAGTTGTTGTTGCTGGATAGCTCAACGCTGACTTACGCGTACTTGAAAAGAAAATGTAAAAATTTGGCACTAGAGCTCCAACTAATGAAATACTTGAAGAGAGGTACAAGTTAGGCGAGGTTCACCACTTATATGGAAAACTGCGAGAGTATCCTGAAATTTTTAAAACTTCACTAGGATGTCAATTGAGACGTTTGACCACACTGTAGGAGTGTTAAAAAGTGATTTTTCAAAAAAGACGACCAACTTCAATCGTCCGACGGGGCGTCGCTGGTTTCGCTCGCTCAGCTAGGACACGCTCATGCTTTCCCCTGTGTTTGTTATTTTAACTGTCGCTGGTGTCGCGTCGCTCACGCGATTTTAGTCACCCAGCTAGGACGGGGCCTTAGAGTAACGAGAGCCTTGTCTACTGACGAAGAATTGTCTAGTAAGACGTTAAAGTAAAAAATTCCTTCTTCGACTGATATCTTTGGTGTCCTTTACTATATTAAAAAAAGTAGACAATGTATATTACGGTTAAAATGATTATGAGGAAACTGTATAGAAAAATCCGGAGGTACGAAAACATTACTATAAAAATAATGAAAGGACTATGAAATAATTAATTACATTTTGGAGAAAATTTTTGTAAATGACGGTTATTATTATTTAAAATAAATGTTTGGACATGATTTTTAGAATCGACAATAGACAAAATCTGTTAAATAGCTAAACTTTTTTCCATTGTGTAGCTGACAAACATTAAATTACTGAGAAAGCACGGTTTAAGCTAAATTTTCAAATAAAACTATAAACATTATCTTGTAGCTGCTGAACTGTATGACCTAAGCTAAGCGTACCAAGATAATTTTATATTGCATTGTCTTCTACGTGCTTCGTGATTCATTTATCACTAAGGAAATTTACATTTAATGAAGAAAAGCGTAAATAGCAACATGCAAACATTTAACTTATTTTTTAGCATTGCCTATATATGATGTGGTTCAGTACCACCCGTCCTGAATTAACCTAACTCGTATTTTACAACAAACACCTGCATCTTGAAATCCATCTTAGCACTAATATAATTCCCATCGCCCAGTGAAATGAGTATAGCATTGAGCTCAAAGCTATTTTTACCGCGATACATCGAAAGTATCCCACAGGACTAAAATAGAGGCGCGCTTTGCTCAATATTATTACAATCACCTTCTCTCACAACAAAAACCCACTTTATTTTGTGTCGCAATAATACTTTAGTTAATTAGAAAATAGTATAACTTTATACAACACCTTAGTAAGTATTCACACACCTAACAAGGTAATAAAAACGTTTATAATTTTAGATAACATTTTAAATCAGATGTTTTGGTAAACCGACTAAGACGAATTGTTTGTCCAAACTTAAAATAAAACTATATTCAATTAGACTACAAAGCAAATCAAACTTGACCTACATTCGTCCAAGCTTTGCAGCTTCTAATCGGATCATAGTAACACCAATATTTTCTACATTCTACACTGTTGAAGAAAGAAACAAATTTTGCCTACTTTTTACCATAGTTTTTATACTATAAATAACAAAAAACACAACTTCATATTTATGCCTTGGCAGGTTACAACATTAACTGTTATTTACAAATGCACTAAAAAATAAACAGTTTTGAATCTGGGGTTTTCTGAATTTAAATAGATTTAAATATGTCTAAATTAATATGCCCGAAATTGCAATCGGTTTACTAAAGGTCAACAAACAAATTTGAAAACCAAAATTCTAAGATTGGTAGTATTCCCTCTTTCAATCTATACTACAAACACGAAAATAAGTTATCTTTATAATAAATAACTAGTCTGAAGGATACAACACGCCCTATATTTAAAGAAAAGTAATGACTGTTACATGGTACTAAGGCTGTTCTTCGCTGAAGAACATTTGTGATCACCAATACCAATTCACCTCAAATATCGTGTTGAACACTGCCTTCCTCTCAAAACAACCGCACATTATGTTAA
This sequence comes from Philaenus spumarius, assembly GCA_018207615.1. Classification (NCBI taxonomy): domain Eukaryota; kingdom Metazoa; phylum Arthropoda; class Insecta; order Hemiptera; family Aphrophoridae; genus Philaenus; species Philaenus spumarius. The sequence continues at coordinate 1,317,156 of JAGFPH010000048.1, forward strand.
GTCAATAAATACTTCTTTTAAGTATGTTTATGCACTCAGGAAAAATTGAAACACTTTTTCAATTTTTAAAATAACAAGGAAAATTTTTAGAAAGAATAGAAAATGTTTTCTACCATTCATTTGTAGTATTACAAAATCGTATAATTAACGCGCTTATAAATGATAAAATTTGAAATGTTTACAATCAAGTACGGAAAAATTGTCCGAGTTACAAAACAATTACAAGAGACTACATTTTTAGCTCGTTTATGTCAATTCACACTAACTATGTAACCATCCATAATAGTTTGATGGAACTATTTAATATAAATAACCTTGATAACACAGTTTTAGTTTCCACTGTGCCATCGACTGTCAGCTCTTTTATCTTGCAGCGAAGGTGAAGAAGCAGCAGCAATAATAATAAATCACTCATCTACGGAAGGCGCATTCACTTTTTAGTGTTAACAACTGTGATTTCTGTTTCAGCGAACTATGCTTCGGGGGATTCTCCAACTTGATTGGCTGTAACAACTATCTTCAGTGTCAGTGAATTACCAAATTACAGCTTGCAGCCATTAGGGAGTTCCTTGGATCTGCTCAGTGCACGTCCGTTGGGGAGGATGTTTTAGGCGGGTTACACACATATGCATCTCGCACGGTGCGACTAGCATTTTTGATGCCAGTAGAAGAAGATGCATTTTTTTTACCGTCATTAGAAGAAGACGACGTCGAAGAAGAATAAATATTTGTTTTTTCGTCCTCCGGATAAGGCATTTCTAATTATTCCAACTAACTATTCACACAATTTAAACTAGGGTATACACTATTTAATTACAAATTACTAATATAAAACTCAAGCTATTCAAAAAGTGACTTTCCGCACTTGTCAACGCAGTACACCGTGGGAACGAGAGCGTCAGGGCTGTCTGCGGATGGCCATGAGACTTGGAAATGTGTTCTGCGCATGCGTCAACTCAAGATGCAAGCTGCATGCAGCGCCAAAACACCGACCGATCGGTTCCTAGTGGGGCTGCATGCTCATGCGACTAGCACACGAGCTGCACTATGCCAGTAGCACCATGCCAGTCGCATATGTGTGTAAGCTCCACGTGATTAACACACGTTGGTCTTCGAGCTGCATGCTAGTAGCAAGAAAAATGCTAGTCGCACCGTGCGAAATGCATATGTGTGTAACCCGCCTTAGTGGGCGAGGATGCATGCAAGTGAGAGGTGAGTCACACAGACACCACTACGATTGAGGACGGCACTAGTAGTGGAAAAGGCATTTCAACGGCAGAGGACTTTCAGCGAAGACTTCTTCACATCTATTGTGTATCAAAGCAAAGCCGAGATGTAGATACAAAAACTAACTAATCCATAGGGCAATCTAACCGATGACGAAGGTAATTGTTTTTCAAATAATTCGTAAAAAAATTGCAGCCGTTAACTTTGTTATGTTTATCATTATTCTTATGAAAAATAGGTGCGGTGCGGAGTTGACGCGGCAGAGCTTTAAACAATTTTATTTTTGTTACATAGATGTTTCAATTCCTTTGGAAAGACAGGTTAAAGCACTTGGCACAATCTTCTAACGGATTGTGCAAAGTCTCTATCGCTTTGAAAAAAAAAAACACCATTTAACATTTTCCAAGATGGCTCGGCATACAATACAATATTGTATTATACAATTGTATTATATTTCAAGCAATTAAAACTATTTGTAATGTATTCAAATTTATTTAGAAATAACACACTATGATTTGCTGAAACACAAAATCGCCTTGGCTTTTAAGAACACAAAACATAGAGGACGACTACCTCTCACTTTTAATTACAGCAATGTATCAATTCGGGATTACTTGACTTGATCATGAAATACCATTACATCAAACACATTGACCTACGACACTAATGAAAGGCTTGTTTTAATAGACATGGTATGAAAGTAAAGCAATAAATAAAGGTGGGTATGTGCGAAAAATGTCCATTATCGAGAAGTATGAAACAGAGTTTGAACAATCTAAGCACGTACTTTGCGCTACCTTTGCCGCAACGTGATTGGTTTAATTAACAAGCTTGGCTGATTTCTGACCAAAGTAAACTTAATCTGGAGCCCGAGAAGCGCACACGAAGAAAGTCTCGTTTGAGTGGGCCTTTTTAATAATGTTTAAGTTTTGTATTTCAAACTGTTTGATACTATACAAACTTGTACACGATGTCGACATTTTCTAAAAACATTAAGCGATAACCGAATGAATGGAAGATTATTCACACGGAAACGGTTCCAATGTTGATGAATTTTTAACTGTTTGTTGTATTCAATCATTCAAAATCAGAAACGTACCAGCTGGGGCACTTAAGTATTCATATATTTTGTAATGGTTGAGTACAACTAACTACATGATAAATGAAAATTCCGCTAGTTTAACTTAGCTTAATTTGGACACATTCGACCCTCTTACGTGATAAATAGGAAATGTAAACTCATATTTCCAAAAATGATTTACTTCCGATGTTACTTCTTATAACTTCCCATAAAGCTGGAGATTGGAAATGTAATACAATCGTTTTTTAAGTGATAAATATTTAGTAAACTAATATTTATTGTATTTGTATAGATATGGTTAACCAACTTTTTTACCGATAAAACTCGTTTTTTTAAATTTAAGTGGTTTCATTTTTAATCAATTAAGACACAAATCCATCAAATTTGAACTCTCTTGCTTCATGCGAATTTATGTAAAGTAGTAGTTGCACATTTCCTCTTAGTCGCAAGTAAACGAAATATGGTTTAACTCGAGACAAATAAAAAAAACAATAAGCTAAAGAAGATTATAAAAGAATCTTTTGAAACAATCTATATAAATTTATGGCTTTGTTCTGACTGAAAGACTGACTGACATAGAAGCAGAAACTACTTGAGATACAAATACGAAAACGTAAAGGTATTTTCATATGGCGTCATAGACTCATAATAAGAAAGGATTTTGCTACATTTTTATTTTAAAGCGTAAAAATAGTGCACATTCTGACAAAACAGGACGTTGTTCGTATCAAAATCTTAGCAACACATGTTTGTTTACATTCATTACCATAGCAACCAACTTAGCAACGATTTATTATTCTTCACAACCAACAACGTTTTTTGGTTAGATTAACAAACTAAAAGCTAACACACAAAATTTAAAAAATGCTTAGTGTATTATAATTCAATTTAAATATCTGTTTTTTTTCCCCCCGTTTACACACTTCTTCAGCAAGGGATATTTAATAAAATTACAAGTGAAAAAACATAGACCAAGACCGGGAGTTGAACCCTGGACCTTCAGGTTTTCGTCCTGATGCTCTACCATCTGAGCTACCCTGATATCTACCGATATTGGTCGATGTCATCTCACTTGTACGGTTTTTAGTGCAATTATTGAATTAACAGATAATTGAATACCTCGTGTATACGACATTGAAGACAATCTCAATTCTTATTTCGCAGCTTACAGTGGTTCAACTCCCGGTCTTGGTCTATGTTTTTTCACTTGTAATTTAATTAAAATATCTGTTGCTACATATTATAAATAAAACAGCTCATTTGTATTTAAACTTAACGTAATTTTAAGTTAGGCCTACAATGAACCAAAATACGTTTGCAACCAATTTGGGAAATTTATAATCAAATATTTTATTCTTCACAACCAACAGTTCTTTTACTTTCTCACTATACTATAGTAGGGACGACTTCCAACAATACAGTTCTCTCGCAAAGAACGTATTCTTCGAAATAATTAAACCATCCGTGAAATATTTCAACCTACATTAAAATTTTAATATGGAAAAATAATGTCCTAAATAATGTACATAGAAATATCATGTATTTATAAGTGTATAAAATATGTACTTATCATAATACAAAAATAAGTGTGTAAGGTGTGTTCAATTTTTACTTTCTCACTATACTATAGTATAGAGAAAGTATAGTGATCGCAAAAAAAATGAGTCCAAAAAAGTGTTTAAAATGTCTGTATGTATACAAAGATAGAGAGAAAACTATTCGATCGATTTCGAACAAATTTGCACTAGACATGTCAATTAGGCCTGTACAGATGCACGAAAAAAGGTTTTGAAATTTTTTAAAAACAACCCCCTTTTTGGCCAAAAACCCCCCAAAAAATCAGTTATTATTTTTTTATAAAAAAAACGGCTATAACGATTTTGATAAAATTTTGCTTATTTGTAGCCCTTAATGTACCCTACCATATGCAAAAAAAACAGCATCTTTCTAAAAATTCTCGTTTAGTTAATAATACTCAAGCTAAAATTTATACTCAAGAGGGCACATTTGTTGGTCCACTTCTACCAATTTAGTAAAATATAATTTTACAATTAATTGTATAGCCAACAAAATTAAGAAATCCGAAAGTTTGTTTTATTTTTTTAATAGCGAAATAAAAAAATGGCATAATCGTCAGCTCAAAATTACTTCACCCCTCAAATCAGTTTTTACTACAAAAATCAGAAAATCTACGCAATGATACCAAACTAGTGAGGACAAAACCACAAAATAGTTCTTCCAATTTCTCTTCAATTCTGTAATTAGGTTCATTCAAAAGACCTTCATGTAAAATTACAGAAAAGTTGTCAAAACAAAGGAGCTACAAAGACGGATACACCTCACGTCATGATAACACTATTAGGATTCCATAAACAAATCAGAATCCTAAATATGTGGTGTCAAGTTGTAGAAATATTAAATTGACACAAATGTATAAAAGGAATTAACAATAAACTGTTTAAATTAGCCTAAGTGGTTTTCAAGTACTTTCTCTGATTTATAAAATATGTTAATATAATCAATATAATGTACAATAATTATTTTATAATAATAATAACTGATTTTGGGAAGTTTTTTGGCCGAAAAGGGGATTATTTTTCAAACATTTTCAAAACCTTTTTTCGTACATCTATACGGGCCTAATTGACGTAATTGGTGCAAATTGGTTCGAAATCGATCGAATAGTTTTCTCTCTAGCTAATAATAATAATATTTATTAGTTAATCTCCTACTTTAGTATCATCTCTCCTACCCCTCCTACAATTATGAAGTCACCGTGAATCTGTTTAATAATTTTAATATGTTTGTGAGGGAGCATGTGCCAGTTCCTGGTACCGTTTGGCTTTTATTAGATTAGGTAAAAGCAAACAAAAGGCTTACGAATAATAATTAAAAACTTCTGGTGTTACGTATTACATTGTTTCCTTTAGATGGTAATATCAAAATGTGTTTAAAGTGTTGATTGTTGATTACTTAAATATTAATGGTGAAATTACAACTGCCGTAATCTATCTATACATAATTAATTTGCTAGGGGTTATTTTGTGAGTAAAACTCCCCCTAGAGTTTTTAACCGATTTTGATGTTTTTGGTGTAATTTTACAGAGCTCACTCTGAAGTTGTGCTTCCCTTAAAATGAGCTCAATGTATGTTAAGGGCTTCGCCCCAGTGGCCCTCAAAGTTGCCATGTTAATCTTATGGAGGGTCAATCTTAAGGAAGAAGAAGAAAGATTTATTTTGATTTTATCAGGGGCACAAAAAACAACTGTTCGTATGAAAAGCTTAAAACAGCTGATTTTGATCAACAGCTGATTTTGATCAACAACTGATTTGGATCAAAAACTGAATATAATTTTAGGTTAGATAAATCAAGCAATAGCGAAGCATTGCCATGTCCACTAGTTAAAATTATTGGGATTTGGTCGTGCCTATCTCTGTCTTTCTTTAGCTATGTATAGGTCACCGAACAATAGATTATTCCGTGAAAATATTAGAGTAGACAATAAACTGTTTGCATTAGCTTCGCCATGGGTCACCGCTGAAGTCCCTAGTTGAATATATACCGTTATTATGGGGCAGGTAATTACATTATGCCAAATTCCTGCCTGTCGCACACATCTGTATGCTACCCTAACTTATTTTAACTGTTTTACTTCCTCATAACTATAACAATATACGCAATGTATAACTTATACAATGATACATACAAAATTTAGAAAAATATCTTTCATAAAACTGTTTAAAAGATACAGGATTTACTTACTGACCGAGAAGGTGGAGACTTGAAATTTGGCATGACGATCTTATAGTTTGTATACAGTAACTTGGCTACCTGATACAGAACCCGGTCCGTCCCTTCTCACTCGCTTCCTCACGCATCTGTTTCAATGATTAATCATCTACTGGCTTTACCACTGCATTATTATACTTTTTTTTTTACTCACAATTTCAAAATTTTGTGAAGATATTTATATATAAAGTTTGGGAAAAAATAATAAATGCGACTTTAATAAAAAAAAGGTAAAATATTATTAATATGTCACGCAGGAGGGTTCAAGTTATTTATAGGAGGGTATAAGTACATACTAGGAGGGTATAAGTACATACAAGGAGGTTTATAGGGTTATTTAACTTTAATTTAGGTAAAGTGAAAAATTCAAAAACTTAAACTTGTTTGTTCAAAAGGACATATATCAGGAGATATTCTGGGAGGGAGTTTGGGTACTTTCATGAACTCACCCTTTCATAAACAAAATTAAACAAATAAAACAAGTAGTGTTTTTTAACCTTAATACAAATAAAAGCATGAAATATTCAAATCATTTATATCAGGCACAAGTGGAAATATTGACAAATCAAATGATATAAATTTAAAATCAAATAGCAACTATATATTTCGAAACGTGTAGCATAAGATATAACTGCTCTAAAATATATGCGAGCGATAATCTAAATATTTAATGACAGCTTCTTGCATTGACGTTTACTTTTAGCTATATGGATTGAAAATATTTATGACGTTCCTAAAGCAGAACCTTTCCCTGCTGTTTGATTTTCATTTTATAAGTGTGCATTAAATATTCAATAAAACTTTTTTTCGTCTTGGTTGTCAATACCTTCTCATCGATATTTCGCTATATATTTTAACAAGTACGTGTGTAGATATGATATTCTTAATGTAGGATCAAATATTGACGAAATTATTTGCATAAACCCACGAAATTCAGCCGATCACTAGTTTCCATTTGACATTGGGGGTGCGAGGAGGGGTAATAATATAACGTGTTGGTAGTGAAGGAAACAACACATCTAAAATGGCAGAAGATTATTTTTCTAACTCAACACTCTATTAAAGGTATAAGTTATAGATTTTTTAGTTTTAAGGTGAATAACACGGACGGGTTATCGTTGCGTGAAATCTGATTTTTTTACTCTTAGACAAAGAACGTCAACTATGATTCGAACCGGAGACTTCAAGTTACAGAATCAGGTACGATAACCCCTCAGCTACAACACTCCTCCATAAATCCTGGAATTTGGAATGATAATATGGAATTCACATAATCGCGTAGTTCACTCATACCAAATTTTAAAAGCTTAAATTTTAACAACCCCATTCACAGCAAAAAGTCGTTAGAATTTTCTCAATTGTCGATTGTTAATTTAACCTTATAAACTTGATGCCACGTCACACAGAATGAATAAGAGTTATCTGAAGAGTCAACAACAAAAACGAAATCCACAACAGACAAACAGAAAATCAGATACAGTTACAGCCAATTCACTGTTTGAAGTTATTTAGTACAAATGGATGTTAGACGTTATTATTAGCGATTTTTCAGACATTTGCCATCAAAACAGTTATTAGTTAAAATCGATAACCAACGTTTCGGAATATGAATCCATTCATGTTATCAGCAACATCGGTTCTTCACAATTCTTCAAGATGTCCAGTGTAAATATTTTTGGTTTCCGTGGTTACATAAACCTTTAAAACATACATACATGTTCTATTATATAGGAAATTAGATAATCCGATTTTTATAGTTTGAAAAAATAAAATCAGACGAGAAACTGAGATTGTTGAGCAAATATGTAAAATCAAAAATAAGACTAGTCAGCTAGCTAAGTGATTCAAATAGGCGTATACTACTACCGTATTTTCTATTCTCTTAAAGAACGTAATTTAAAACACAGTGTATATGTTCCACATCCTTGTAGTGTTTCTAACAAAGGTACATAACAACTGCAGCGTTCAAGTAATAAGGCGTTTACGACAGTGCTAAGATGAGAAGATCTTAGCGCTTTAGCGCTTTGGAGATGTTTAACCACAACTTTATCTCCGGGGTAATGACTACATCAACGTTCTCAGCTATTACGTCACCGACTGCTCTCTTTTGTTAGTGATGGAACGGAAATTATACAACTTACATTATACAATACACCTCAGATAAAGTATTATAAAAACAGTTTATAAGCATCGCCGCACAAAAATTATGGTGTAAGAAAAAATGTTCCATTCTAGGAATTAATCAACTGATATGTACAAAAACCTAGGTTATAACATTATAAAAATAGGAAACGTCTTCCACGATCGAACACGAGAACGTCGTATAAAGTTTAAAATATAATCATATACTTTAAACGACATCAAAATTATATTTGATACTTTAAGCTGATGACAAATTAATTAGATAACAATTTATTGGTACGATAATTTAAGGTTATTTTGTTCTACAAATCGTAAGCTATTTTACCCTATTTTCAGCGTATGATAAATATAAATGTATTAGTTGTAATAGACTTTAACGTTTCCAACAATGAATAATATATTATTTGAGATATATAATAATACTAAATACAACCGATATATGCGAGCGGCATACCCGACGTAATCCAGTTAAGTTCTTCATTTCAGTACTGCAGAACACGTTAAAGGTGCGGCTATACATACACGTCACGTCCCGTCTTTTTTCCAGAGGTATGCTCCCTGTGTAATCAAATGGAGGTGGCTATACATACCCGTCACGTCAAGCGACGTCATTTATCTCCGCTTCGGCTTTGTCCGCGCACAGTCGGGAAACATCGTTGGTATAGCTGAATGTTTTTTGACTATATTTGTTGGCTCCATAACAGAGATAAACAAAAATATTGCACCTTATCAGTTCAAGGGGTGAAGTGTGTCTGTTCACCTGTTTCTTGTGTGTCGTTCCTTCAGTAACATAGTGTTTTGTTGTGCGTCAACCATGGACGACGAGTATTTGATAACTTTAGTGCAAGACTTCAAAGAACTTTTTGACCCTTCTCACAATTTATACATGAATAACGGAAGGAGGAACTACTGCTGGGAAGAAATTGCAATTAAAATGAATTCCACAAATTTATGAATCAATATAAATTTAGTATGTACATTACTATTATAACTACTATAATAACTTTATAATCTAAAATTATAACTCTATTACTGCGGTTTAGAGGCTCACTTATAAAGTCAAGATAACATTGATAATAATAATAATTGTATAACAAAAGTTTAACATGGAAATATATTGACAGTTGACTACAACTGAAACTAACTTTGTGTTTCAGTTATAAAGCACAAAATACTGATAAAATTACAGCAAATTTATTGTAAAAAAGCTAGGTCGGCTGTTTTACTTAATTAGTAAACATTACCTAGGTCAAAATGAATCTCAAGATATAGGTATTAAAAGCCAAGATGTGCGCGCGCTACTTTTTGTGCCTGGACGTGACGTGACGTGACGTGACGTGACGGGTATGTATAGCCACCCTACCTAAAATGACGTTAGTGGACGGGACGTGACGTGACGTGACGTGACGTGTATGTATAGCCGCACCTTTAGACAATAGGTGTATCGCTTATTACATCCGCCAACACTAAACACTACAGAGTCCATGTAGCTAAAAGCCGAAAGATCATGTTTGTCTAAACAAAATACAACTATGTCGAGGGCCTTTATTAATAATCAATAAAAAAGAAATTAAATTGACAAATGTATCGTAGATTTATCAACCACACACAATGGTCGACATTCTTACAACTTGTAAAACCTGTAGGCTAGGCTGCTTATAAAAGGCTACATTTTAAATTTTCGTCATCTGGTTAAGGTAAGGGAAGGGTTAGATACACATTTTAACTTCATTTTAACGCTCTTGGCGAGACAAACATTTTTATGTGAAGATTATTTTAGACCACTTTGACCAAAATGTCGGCTATTTACGTGGTATTATTATTATTTAACTAGTAATACAGGAAATAACAAATACTCACCCAATAAATTTCATTTAAATTTAAATTAGTTACTTTCTATTTTTTGTAAATCATCTCAGGTAATATTACCATTTTCAATGCGCTATAATTTTACGGTTTTGGCTCGCAGAGATACTCAAAATTGTTAATCATACAAGAAAACATATTCAGACCTCTCAAACCAACATAGCGGCCGATTTTACTAAATTTTATACTCAAGAGGGCACATTTGTTGGTTCACTTCTACCAATTTAGTAAAATCTAATTTTACAATTAATTGTATGGCCAACAAAATTAAGAAATCCGAAAGTTTGTTTTATTTTTTTAATAGCGATATTGAAAAATTGGCATAATCGTCAGCTCCAAATTACTTCTCCCCTCAAATCAGTTTTTCCCCAAAAAAAATCAGAAAATCTACTCAAAGATACCAAACTAGTGAGGACAATACCACAAAATAGTTCTTCCAATTTCTCTTCAATTCTGTAATTAGGTTCATTCAAAAGACCTTCATGTAAAATTACAGAAAAGTTGTCAAAACAAAGGAGCTACAAAGACGGATACACCTCACGTCATGATAACACCATTAGGATTCCATAAACAAATCAGAATACTAAATATGTGGTGTCAAGTTGTAGAAATATTAAATTGACACAAATGTATAAGGAATGAACAGTAAACTGTTTAAATTAGCCTAAGTGGTTTTCAAGTACTTTCCCTGATTTATAAAATATGTTAATTTAATCAATATAATGTACAATAATTGTTTTATACATCCTGCATATTTTATTTTATACATAGCCTATACTATCGCTTTTTTTAGGTACGGACTATTTTTACCTAATGAAATGTTTGCAACGTTTTTAAGAATATTATTTTAGAAAAAAGACAAGTTCGCAACGCATAATTAGTACTCCTACAAAGTGAAATCACAGAAAATTAACTACAGAGCTATATGCAGTGCTTCCACTGAGTCTGAAACGAAATGTATTTTTTATGTTTATATTGCTAAGCGCGAACGTGAACAAGTCAAAGCTCTATCATAAAGCTGATTCAAATATATAGCGAATTGAGAAAGCAGTTAGTTCTTTTTCTTAGTTGTTTGTCTTGGAGCAGATTAAAGCAAACATTTCCTCAGTTTACCCACAGACTACAGAATTACTCTATAGTCTGTGGTTTACCGTTCGTTTTGCTGTTGCAAATAGATCTAATGAATGCACCAAGATCGTTAGTTACATTTGCTGGTTTCCCGAGCTGCCTTGGGGATGTAAATCCGAAACACCATTTTAACATAACTTCGGTGAAATAACATGTAAATCAGTTGTGTTCGTAATCCATTACATGCTTGATCTTTAAACTGACTAGATATAGCCATCACATAAAGATTTCTCAGGAGAAAGATACGTTTTATTTTGAAAACCAAGTAAACCAATTTTTCAAGATTCAGATGAATCGAATTAAAGATTTTTTTCATAATATTGTGTTTACTTGTTAATACTGGTCGTGCTTCGAGGTCTTTTAATTCGTCTCTCGATGCGTTCTGTTACGGGTTGACCACGAACAGATATATCAACTACAGTATTCGTTTAGAAAGTTTATTTTTGCTGCTTTAGTACAACGACATACTTTAACTATATATTTATATATTAAGAGTTGTAACTTAAGTTCTAGTCATCAGTATACTTTTGTCTTAGATCGAAGTCTTAGATCTATCTAAAAAACACTTTTGTATGTTTATGAACACGATAACTGAATACAGCAACGAGGTAGATGGCTAACATTTGGCATACGATCATTACACAAACATTGTACATCTGAATCAACATGTAGATAAAATCCGTTAACCGGAAGAAGTTATCTATGACTATCCGTATATTATATTATTTCTCAAAGGTGTTTTTTTGTCTCCCTTAATATATCTCAAAGCAATATCTCCCTTAATTCTTCATCAAAATTAATGATTCAAAGATAATTTTAAAGCTTATGTTCCCCGCTATTGACGAAAAATAAACAAATAGATTAAAATTAATGTTTTCGTTAAAAAAAATATTTTTAAAAAACTTTCCGGTGAAAGTTCAAATGATTCCTAATGAAAGACCCCGTCTATTAACAATATGTTTAACTAGCATGACAGCTGTTAGTTAGATTGTTTACATTCTATATGCAAGTGTAATCTATCACGCAAATCAATCAAATTAAATCAACGTAAAGTGTTATACATTTTTATACACTTTTATTTATAAACCAACGAAAATAAATAAACTCTATTGACTTAAATCAACGTATACCATCAGGTAAGTGTAGGCTAACAAACCTGACCAAATATTCGCGCGGGTCACCTAGTATATTATATGTGGCATCCTTATATATGAAAACACAAAAAAGTCAGGAAGAAAACGTTCTCAATTTTTCTTGGCGTGTTCCTTTTAATTTATTTTGACATTTAAGATCCCCATGAACATACGTCAAACAATTAAATAATAATAGTTTTGATACTAACATTTTGGTAAATGTTACATAGATCTGTCACGATCATGTTTATTGTACTACTATTTAACCTTATTACTCTGCTCCAGCAACCGGCGCGGCGGCTCCAGCTCTATTGCGATATCCAAACAGTGGAGTTTCTTGTATTTTAAAAACCATTTTATAAATCTATCTTTTGTAATTGCGTGGTGAGAAAAAACTAAACATTCTTTTGCTTGTGATTTATATTTAATTATTCTTATTGTGTAAGGAAAAAATCAAACGTGGTACTAAAAAATTTCACTTTGGCCTACATCACAAATTAACGGGATTTAAAAAAAATGTTAAACACAAAACGGGTGCTTATTATGGTTAAAATGTGATATTGCAAGCAACTGAACGACTTAAATGTAAAATTTTACATTGTTCTTACGGGAGACAAATCCAAGATACAGCGGACCCTTAAACACACATCTCTAACCTTTCTCGGGTTCTGTCAGTTTGTCAGTAACGAATAATGTTTAGCCTGTACATCTGTGGAGTCTCGAGTTAAAAATTGTTAAAGGATCGGACCAAAGTCACTCACTTGATATATACTCCACCCCTGATGTTATCTCTAGTGCAAAAAATCCGATTTAATTTTTTCTTCTTTAACTCTTAAGAATAGGGTATATAATTTACTTAATTAATTTAAAATAATGATCAAAGTTACATTCGTGTTAACCATAAAGAGCATTATTCAAGAAAATCGGCGTAGCATTCTTTCTATTTTCTTGGTTTAATAGATGTTAAACTATTTGGTTTCTCTCTTATCGCACTAAAAATAGTTAGTCGTCAAAGGATCGATTGGTTTGCCCTAATGACTTACCTGAGTTTATAAACCAACCTTTTCTCAGCTCCTACTAAACAAACAAGTTTCTCCAGTAATTTCGGTGAAATAACTCATGTAAATCAGTCTGCATTTTCGTAGCCAACTCGTACATTAAGCCCCAATGAAAGGTAACTTTATGTTACACTGGGGATTGTTTACATAAGCTTCGATGATCGTTACCATTATTACAAACTAAATCAAATTAAATGTCCAGTTTCTCCATCTCTTGTATGTAATACTCAGCTTTCTTGCACTGATAGATTTTAAATAACATTTTCAAATGGTGACTATTTCTAGTGTCATTTTTTAACTAAACTACAACTTAATTACCCTGAATAATGTATTAACACTCAAAAGCGATTTAAAAAAAAAAAATCGTTAACAGTCCTACTTTCCTCCAAAATATATTTTACATTAAATTTATTAAATTAAAGCACTTATGTTAGCGCACAGACAACAGGTAGGAAGGACCTGTTATCATTAGAATAGAATTTAGGATTGACGCATTCAACACTTTAAAAAACAGGAATTCAACATCTATTTAAAAAGTATTACAATTCCGTAACAGAAAACCATTTAAGTCAAACTACCTAATACTAACAGTAGATGGAACACATTTTCTAAATCTTTGTAAGGCTCTATAAAAATATTGTTCGTAAATAATGCAATACTGTTACGAAAATATTTGGCTGCGGTGGCGGCGCGTGAAAGGTTATTGACACATTTAAAAATCTTGGTGCTTTGGAAATGTTTAACCACATCTTTATCTTTAGAATAATGACTTTGTCAGTTATCTACGCCATTACATTATTAATCCATTACAGCTGACTTGAAACAGTATCATGATAGTTGGTGAAGGAATCGAAACTTCTGCAACTTGAATCATGATTCCAACGCCACCAAACTTTAGTATGAAAATGAAATATTTTTTAGTAGCAAAATTACGCCAGTAGCAAATAAAAACGCTAGTTGAATATTTTCGCCATCTAACTACACCATATCCATCTTTCTTCAGTACTATCGAGTTATAAGCTCTCTGTTTTAGAAGTTGGTGTTTCTTTTCTTTTTTAATCTACACTTTGCTTTTTCTAAATGTCAAAGAAATTTTGTATTTAGATGTAGTTTTGATTTTTAAGTACACCCATATAAGTTGTATTTCGTGTAAAAACGCAATTTTTTAAGAATATCTAATTTAAAAGTTGAAATATTTTAACATGGAGTCTTATGGGTTGCCATGTAGGTTACAAAATAACAACGAAATAGTAAATAAAGCAATCAAAACAGCTCTTTATAAACAAGCCATGAGATTGAGTACTATCCAAAATCAGCTGTTCATTGGATAGTTTTGAATTACTGTTAAAAAACAAACTAAATTATACTGTTTTAGCACGTTAGGATTAGAATAAATTGGGCCTGATTTAACAATTTATTTTGTAAAAAAAAGTAAACTTGGCAAAGATGGATAAATACTAACAGTCAATTTTGTAATATAGGCCTGGCTTATTTCTGAAACATAGTATTGAGGTTATGTTAATCCTGCAATAAGTTTTACTACTGTATATTTAGGCCTGGTTTCAAAACTTTAGTTCACAGAAGATAGTAGAACTAGGACTAAAATCGTAATGAAAGCCACTCACGTTTCTAAAGCATGTATTTGAGGTTATAATTAATCTTGTAATTACTGTAAATATATTTAAGCCTGGTTTCATAATTTTACAAACCGATGTACAAACGAGCCAAAGATTAACGAGATTCTATAGCGAATTTTCCAACTGCGAGCGAAGCGTCCAGGGGCAGAGCCCCTAGTTTTATTTATTTCCAAACCTGATTACATTGTCATCGAACAGACTTGATGAGCTTCATATTTTAAAACACAATATGATAATCAAACTAGAATACGTTGTGAATAGAGGTCTAATGATTGCAGTTTTTATGGTCTTGAGCAAACTAAAGTGCAGCTCATTACGGGTTATGATTTATAATAAATGTGATGAGCTGATTAAAGTGCATCTCTTCCTTCATGTGCATAATTGCATCAAATTGCGGTTTGACGACACAGTTCAATGGGTTTACTGGGCAGAAAAGCAGGTTTATTATAATCATATACGGTTAGACACTCTTAACCAATCTTAATTTTATTAGTCTAGACAACTAAGGCCAATTACATCTATTCCACATAAAGTAATTGCAAATTTAACAACTCAACACTGGTAACGATTTTTTTTATATGGGTCAGCTTAAATATCTGGCAAGTGTTGTAAAAAACGCATGCCTTTTTTATTAATTTCGGCCTACATTTATTTCGGTTCCAAAACCTAGATCAACTGCACTTTTGTCCATTTGTTTTTCTTGCACAATTAATAAAATAAAATAAATTAATGTCCAAACAAAGTCCAGAAAACATTAAGCAATGCGAATCATTAAATACTTATTAAATCTAACGAAAGCGTGGTTAGGTTACGAGTACAGAACGCAACGTGCACGGTTATCAATACGGAAAATGACGGTACGATCAAATAAAACTTGACGACCACCAACATTTTAAAGTGTAATTGTGTTTTGTGTTGTGTGATAGTATAGACTGAGAGAGAGTACTTGTGAGGCTGAAACTGCAGTCAGTGTATAACGACTGGGAAAGGACCACTGAAGGTAATAAATTTCAAATTATTAATTTACAAGTGATCCAGGTAGTAGGATTTATAATGAAAATTTGATATTTGGGGAAATTGCAAAATTAAAGTATTTTATTAAGTATTTTGGTCTCAGATAGACTAACCACTGTATATGCCTGAATAAATGTTTCTTTTTTTATCATTGTACAATCAAATTACATTATTCATAAGGTTCCTTCATTGAATTAAAATAATTAACGTTTAGATTAGGATAAATTTTAATCAATGCCATCTCAGTAAATATTAGGGCCTATAAATTTGGTTATTTACTTATGAACATTTTACATTACAGTTCGGACAGTGAATTAAAATTGATTGGTTATAAGATCAAATTAAATAGCGTTAATTACAAAAGGAGTTTTTTTTTAAAGAGCTCCTTAAATGTAATATTTCGTGAAACATATTGACTCAATCAATATTTATTAACTACTAGGGGAGACCCCTGCGTGCTCCGCAAGCCAACCCCGTTGGAACAATCTATACACATTTGTTATGTTTTCTTTATATTAAAGGTATAGTATTAATAATAACGTCAAAGCTAAGGACGGTAAATAATGTTAAATGTCCGAATCAAATTATTTCGTATATTTTATAACAGCAGTTATAATAAAGGTTAATAGAACCATCAAGGCGCAGGTCTAAACCTAACCTAAAAACCTAGCCTAAAAGTTAGAATTAAAAATAATTGTTTGAAATCAGCTCTTAATGGAAACGTTAGAGCAAACAGCTGCTAAAGCTGGATTTACACATGTAGTACTGTGCGCATACCGTGCGCGTACTGTACCGCTACCGTGTCGTGACTGTTTCAAATAAAAAATGGTCTAACCTATTTGAATTATATAGACAGACTGTTTTCAATTTACACATGTAGGACTGTGCGCGTACCGTGCTCAGACTGTACTCCCTTCGACTGCTTCCAAAACGATTCTTCAAGGTCATGACAGATGACAGTCCGACACGGTCGGCGCACAGTACCCCACAGTCTAGACCGGTCTAGACCGATCGAGACTGCTGTAAACTGCCATAGACTGCCGTAGACTGCCGTAGACCGTTCTAAGAAGCAGATCAGAAACGGGGGTGGGGATATTCAGCTACAAATCAACATTTCATTTAATGTTTGTGCTATATTACTTTAATGACTTTATAAATAATTTTGTGCGTTATTTGTTTTTTTATTATTCTGTTTATTTGTGACAACCTGCTAAATTTTGAAATGAATTAAGAGAAATTAATTTTACTTGTTCGTCATAGAGACTATGGCAATAACTTATAAAAGACAATTAATTTATGGACAGAGATCGGCAGTGAATTAGGTACTTCATATAAGCAGCAGGCAATAATTACGTTCTCTTCTTCTTGATCGATGATAGACACTACGTTTCCCGTCAACGAACGGAAGAGTACTACGGTCGACAACAGTTCGGTATGAGCACAGTACCATATGTGTAAATCGAGACGGTCGAAGACGGTCGAAGACAGTCGCGACACAGTAGCGGTACAGTACGCGCACGGTACTACATGTGTAAATCCAGCTTTACTGTACCAACACTAAACAAATTTAATTATTATTGCGCTCCAATTGCAGTAAAATACTTAGTATATTTTGTGTTGTTTCTACGTACAACAGATGGCGCAGTTTTTCAAAAAATATCTAAAAACACACGTGTGTTCGAATGAAACACGTTGTTTCAAAATTTCAAAGCAATCACAGAAGAATTTTCGGAAATTTAAGATTTTGAACAAACGAACATTTACATTTTTATTTATATACGCCTAGATAAATAAATATAGTTAATATTTATTTATTGCAACTACAACTAAATATGTACATACACACCCGTCACACAGGTTTATGTAAAAGTCAATGTGTTTATGTTTTTTAGAAAATTCTAAATTATAAAAAACTTTTAATTATATGAAAAGAGATAATAGTTCTAGTGTTTAGAGGTTCAACATTTCATATTTGTTTGCATTAGCAGTAAAGACACTACTTACATATATAACGTAATTACCACACGAGTTTATTCTGATTACTTGTCAATATTTCTATTAATACTGCTATTAACGGAATGGCTTTATAGATGCTGTGTATAAATAGAAATGTGGCTTGGAACGACTGTTGCCGCTTTATATTCAATAGTAAATGTTGAAGTTTTCTGTGGCCGGTTCCTCTATAAATGTACTATAGCCCGGGCGTACAATTATTAATTAGTTTAACTGTTATAATTTATAGCTGTACATAATGTTTCAAGTTAACCAGATCATTCACTAAATAATCATTCACTAAATGCTATAAACCTATAGGCTTAGGTTGTACTTCCATACGATACTTTAATAACTCTTATTACACTAAGACTAAATCAACACGAACCGTTTATTTTACAAGTTTTGATTTATTACTATATATTTACTATTTCATACTAAAATTCAAACCACAATTATTATTTCAACAAAACAATTCATTTCTTGTGCTAACTAAAGTTGGAAGAAGTTTTGAAATCAGTAATTTTAATCATTTCCTTAGCTGGTGTATGTGTAAATAGCTTTGCAGTAAAAATGCCTGACTTGCGTAATATAAATATCAAAGATACTATACTATCAAAA
>JAGFPH010000048.1:1335854-1347307 GCA_018207615.1 Philaenus spumarius
CGTAATATAAATATCAAAGATACTATACTATCAAAAGTACTAATTTTCGATGGCGTAATTTCAGAGATCAATAGAGGATTATATTTTATTCATTTAGAATTAGTGAAAACATTTTATTCAATTGGAAACAATAGTGGCGAGATTTCTGTGTCTTCTATTTGATTAAGCAAACATTCGTATTTCTATCTTAGTTCTTCAAACAGTAAACATTTGTTTATAACTTTTCGAAAATGCTATACCCAATTTCGTTCCCGACAAAGTGATTATATTCCCTAAAAGGAAAAGCTATTTTACTAGTCTACAACTTGGAACGACAATTTAAAATATATGCTCTTCGTTCTTATTATGTTTTAGGGATCCATACCTTAAAAGTGAAAACGAAACCCTCATAGGATCACTTGTTTGTATGCTTGCATTGTATTAAAATGAAATTTGATCCATTTATAAACGTACTATCCTTAATATGCATAAATTATCAGATCACACATTTTAAAAGAGGATAAAGCTTGGTTCCCTTAAAAAAAATATTATTTGTAACTGACGTTTAAAATGGCTTATTTTACATTTCCTCTATTTTGTATCCTAAGAAAAATCTATAACAGATCTTAACTGTAGTGAAAAAACTGATTTCATTTGTTTAATGTATCGCTTTTGGATGGTTAGTTTAGTATATGAAGACGTATGTGATTTTGTTATTATTATAATTTATGTAAAACTAAAGAGCGCTTTTCCATTTATTGGTTTAGTTTTTGATATTTATATTTCTTATCTTATTTTATTTACCAGAACATGTTATCTAATATGAATGTCGAATACATTTTCTTGCACTAAACAATACTTTTCATATTAGTTATCCCTGTTTTATTCTTTGTATTTAAAATTACTTGATAATCGAAAAGCGTTTGGCTATTAAACGTGTTTTGTGAGAAACTATTTATTTTATTATTTTACTGACTGAAATGGAAGAGAGTTTTTCAAATTCAATTTACTGTGAAAGTAAAATTATTTTGGTTTTTTTAAATAAAGAAACTTATACTAAAGCTCTTCCTAAATGTGAAGGATTTTTCTGTTACTCTTTTTTCTGAAGAAATACTAAAGAAACCCGTATCACGAGGATAAGTATGACAGATTTTATGAGCACAAGTGAGTTTATGGACTATGAATATATATATATATATTACTCTGTAATCGTTTTCAGAAAAAATCCGTTGTTTTATTGCGCTACTTAATGATTTCATCAAAATGTATCTGTATAGACATACTGAAGAATCCAATCGTGTTTAACGACGAGCACAATAAGTAAAATATAAATAACTAATAACTTTCTCATTCAAAATAGTTGATGTAAGGCTCAGTCGACCTACCAACTATAGTTACAAACATAAAAACGAATTACCAGTTATAAATTGAAGGAATAGAAATCATTCAGCGAGAATTTTAACGAGCTAGGTAAGCATGCATAGTTTCAATTAAAAATAAAACATTTCATAAACATTATTAAAGTACAACCCTCGTCGTTACCTATAAGGATCTAATTGGTTAAGAAAACGTATCTAAACCACAAATATTACAGCCTTTTTGAAAAGAAGGTATTTTGAAGTTAAGCGTTTGATTATACAAATTTACAAATTCTCCAAAAGAAGATAAAATACATACGTGTAATCTCACATACAACTGTAAGAATTAAACACTGGTTTATTTTTGACAGACTAATAAAACACTAATAAGAGCATCACGACAGAAACGTGAAGGTCCCGGGTTCAACTCCCGGTCTTGGTCTATGTTTTTTCACTTGTAATTTAATTTAATAAAACACGTTCTTGTTTAATAATTCGTAAAAAAACTTAATGTGCATCATTGCCTGAAACGGACACATTAGCTTACGAGCCGAGAGCTGTGACCACTTGACCACTCGAGTTCAACCCTTTTATACCAATTATTTAAATAATCTACCCCTTACAATTCTATGTAAATCCTCAATATGTGTATTCATTGCTATTCTAATAAAGCTAGATGCTATTGATACATAACGTGCTCAACCAACGTGGTACTGACAGATTAATCAATACAGTATTGTAAAGAGAAAATCTTTGTGTTTGTTTATTATGATTTAGCTCAAAATCTCCTTATCCGATTCTGAGGAAACGATTTCTGCATCACAGTTCGGATATTATGGTCTATGTTCCACTATAAAAAAGTATTGTTGTGTGGCATACGTTATAATCGTTAGATATAAACCAAAACAATAATCTCATGAAAAATATTTGCAAACAAGTCAGCGTCAACATATGCCTGTTTATTGCTGTTTCTTTGCAATAACAGTTTTATCTTATCACGGGAAAAGTTGCTCAGCCATAGTTTGATGCCAAAAACAAAATGTTACTGTAGTTCTTTCTATTTCTACTTACTCACATTAAATATGTAAAATTATTATTTTTATTTATTTTGTACACTTAATGTTGATAGTTTAGGTCTTAAATTAATTGTACTAAAAAAACTACATACACTGTTGAAATTATACTTTTTTAAATGTCTTCTGAGTTACATATTTTAAGAAATAGAGAAACATATAAATATATCAACTATGAAAAACGTAAAAACTTTATTTGAAAGAGATTAAATTTATAGAGTTACCGATTAAAGTTTAGAATTATAATCAGGATTTTAAATATAACCAAACTAAGGTTCATTTTCACGAATCATCCTTCTATAATATTTCTCAAAGGTGTTTTTTGTTGCAAAGCGATATCTCCCTTAATTCTTCATCAAAATTAATTATTCAAGGCATCATTTTAAAGCTTATGTTCCCCGCTATTGACGAAAAATAGACAAACATCTTAAACTTGATGTTTTCGTTACAAAAATTGATTAAAAAACTTTTATATTATACTTCATATGGTTACTAATGAAAGGCGCCATCTATTAACAATATGTTCAACTAGCATGACAGCTGTTAGTTAGACTGTTTACAATCTATATTCAAGTGTAATCTATCACGCAAATCAATAAAATTAAATCAACGTAAAGCGTTATAGATTTTTATAAACTGATATTAATAAACCAACGTAATTAACTGATATATGAAGTGTAGACCTACTAATATCTTGCGAAATATTTGCACGGTTCAGCAAGTTGTTTTTTTTTTTTTAAAAACAACCTTATTAAGAGTTAATTATTCCTAACACGGTCGAAGGCAGGTAAGACTGCTTGTTGTTTGAACCAACAGTTAAAATATCAATACAGTAATAAGTTTAAACAAACTCGGTTTATGAGTATGTTCTGATTTAAAACTTCCCTATTTGGTAAATGCAGAATAAATTATCCATTTGTTGCTTTTTTATTTTTTCACTGTTTTTTTATACGGAGAAAGAAAATTAAAAGAAAAACAGCATGTATTTACCCGTGCTCCATACTAAACACAACAAGGATAAAGTACAGTAGTATTATGCTTGATGTTGTCAAACTAACAGCCCTGACTTTATGTATTCGGTCACGTGACGTATCCATGTCTACGAATCAAAGAGGAAAGACGTTTCAATTTAAGCAGCGTTATAAGGTAAAAATGTTATAAGACCAGTGTCAAGGTGCGTGGTGATAGTAGGACTCAAGTGGCTAAATTTGAAGTAACAAAGAAAATCAAACAATCTCTTGACAAATCCTCCCTCCCATAAAAAATCTGATTTGTAATTTTAAAAGTATTAAATTACAGTTAAGAATATTAGAAGAATATAATATTAAGAGAAATATTTAAAACAGGTTATGTTTTGTATTTATTTATTCATTCGTTCTATTCTGTATGTAACGGAACATTTCAATACATTCAATTGTTTAAAATTAACAATAGTGATTTTAAAGTCTACCGTTAAAATAATTTCTTCTGGAATATATGCTTCGGAACTATTCTTGAATTATTTACCTTTGAAACACACGATACTTACTTAGTTTTAGCACTAAATAAACATGTTTACAATACAATAAATCTTTCAAGATAACTTCATTGCATGGATTCAACACAATATTTTTATTAATTGTAGGCTATATTAAGATAAAGGGTACATACTATGCACACTATATGTTAAATATAAATAACAGAAAATCTAAAAAATGTATAAATTTGGTTCGTTAAGTAAATAATATCTTTCGCGCTATATTTTACTGCAATTCTCGTCGTCGCGTCAGATGCACTTCAGAAATACAATATTTCTGAAAATCTATATTCAAGCCAACCTTGCATAAGTAATAAATATAAACAAATTACACTTTGATAAACATAATTACTTAGTTCAAATTTTTTAATGTTTGAAATTATAATAAGGAAAGAAAAAGGAGAGAATTAAGTTTAAATACATATGTGAAGAGATTAAAAAACCATTAGAAGTAATAAATGCTGAACTAGATACATCGATATCTGAAAATAATATGCTGAACCTGTTTAGGCTACTTACAGGAGACACGTTATTTCTACATAAATACAAATGTAGCCTAAATGTTCGTTTCTCTAAAATCTCAAATCTCCGAAAGTTCTTCACCGATTACTTTAAAATTTTATAAAACATTACATTCGAATACAAGCATTATAAACTTTTTTTAAAACAGCATCTTTTGAACATAAAAACCACAAAAAGTACACTAAATATTTAACAAAAATGTGAGCGCAATTAAATATTTTTATTGACTATAATAATAACAGTAATCAGTTGTGTGTTATAATATTTCAATTAACACCTGATTTCAAACTTCGAAACAATTATTTGTATTTCTAACTTTTAGGTTAGGTTTTTGTAAAGAGCGACATCTTTTGGACGTAAAAACAACACAAACTATACTAAATATTGTATGGAAACTTGAGCGCCGTAATAAATAATTATTAAATATGTTTAGTGTTATTACAGCAATCAGCTGTTGCTCAAATATTTCCATTAACAGCTGATTTAAAAACTCGAAACAATTATTTCTATTTCTAACTTTTAGGTAGAGTTTTGTTTAACTATAGACCTGAGCATTGCTGATTGTTTAACCTTTATTATAACTGATGGTATAAAATAAATAATTTTTGACATTTAACATTATTTACCAGTTTAGCTTTGAGATTATTATTAATCCTAACCTCAATTGTAAAGAAAACATAACTTATGTATATAGAAGGGTCCAGCGGGGGGATAGTGCGGAGTTTGGACATCTATCATAATCATATCTTGTTTGGTGTAATTTTTCTTGGAATTGCACGAAGTTTACAAATATACTAACGTCAGTAATTAAATTGTATATTTTAAAGAAGTAGCAATTACACACTGAGAGCCCCAGTGCATGAGTCATATACCTGGCCGGGTGGGATGGACGCAGGCAGAGCTGTATTGGTGTGCTTGTGTGTAGTAAGGGTCTCATAATTCCTTAGGTGCCACGCGGAAACGAATGGACTATAGATACTTCGTCAAGCATCCAAAATGCCAATTCCTTACACACTCCATAAGTGTTTACAGTAGCTTTTAAACTGTCCCTACCCAAGTATAAGATAAAAGTCGAAATTAAGCTGTTTGGGGAGGGAGTGGTTGGATTAGTGGGTATTGTCCTTTAGGACCGAGTCCCACAGTACCTTCTCAGTACTGCGTAAATGCATTCCATCCTACCGAAAAAGAAAAAAAAAATTATATTCTTTGGTAATTTCGTTAGCGGGTTATACTCAAGCAATATCAATGATTTTTAAGAGAAAGGCCTTTAAACTATAGATGAACTATAAATCGCTATTCAAATGGTAATTATTTTTCACTAAAAAGGACTTTCGAGATTTGTTATAATTAGCCATCACTATGATAATTAGCGACAACAACACTAGTTTTATTGATGTTTCAGCTGATTTTATTAAATACGAAAAAGTTATTATTTGCATACTAACCGACAGCTGTATCTCCGCATTTAAATACTTAGTCATAAAAACCAATAAGAAATACAAATATTTTTTATTTCATTAAGAAATATTTTTTGAGTTTTGAATTGTTTAAGTAATATTGGGTGGATAAATATTGACCTTTAACACCTCTATAGGCTGTTTCTCATTGTCATTTCCATTAACACCTGATTTCATAGTTTGAAACAATTTGTAGTTCTAAATTTCAATATTGTAGCTTTAGGTTTTTGTTTAGGAATGCATAAATCTAAGCCATAATGGTTCTTTTTAAAATCATGGTTACACCATAAACATAAGAATTTTATTTAGACGCTTGGTATTATTTAAGCTTTGATTATTCCTACATTTGTATTCAAAAGAAATTATAAAATATGAGAGTGGAGGATGGAAGGAGTTTGGCGCAGAGGTCCCTTCCAATTATGATAGTTGTACTATTATGAATAGTTCTCTGTTGTTAAATTATTGAATTCAAATGTATATTTATAGCAGCTCAATAATTTAGTTCTAGGACCTGTGACTGGGATCTAGTTATTGTTAAGTGAAAGTTCTATTAGGTTCATTAACTCGTTACTGTACATAGAAAATAAATTTAAAAGTTATTAATTGTTGTGATAAAAAAATAGTCGCTACAACAGAAGATTCAATTTAGTTAAATTTAATCGTTCGCCAATGTTAATGAATTATTTCACCTTTTTATTGACATAATATGCCAGTTAGATATCTATAGATACAAAATAATATTAGTTTTCTGAACACGAAATGAAAGTAGGGCCTATTTAAATGTAATTTATTCGATCAAAAATTAATAATGCTAAAAATAATAATAAAATAAATTCGATTGAGTACTAGAAATTCATATTTTTAAAGATTTACTAAAATACCAACTTGCCCATCTGTACGGTGACAATGCCCATAGCAAACAGATCTTATATTAGTACAAAAATGTTATCAAAAACTAAAAGCTAATACTATGTTTAAAGTCAAAATAATTAAAAATCTAATCGAGGATAACATTAGCACGCTACGAACATGACCGGATTTGTAATGTGTACAAAGTCGGTAAACAGCGATATTGATCCATAATTGCTGGCACTAGACCAGCGCTCGTTAATGACAAGAGCAAAACAATACGGTCTCTCGTTTGACATTTCACACAAATTTAGATAAATGACACTTCATTATGTGCTTCCATTTCGTGTTGGTTTTAGAAGCTACATTCCATCAGACGGCAAACTATTAAATAAAAAACTTACATTATTATCCTAGTTCTAATAGCCGGAGAGCTGGCGACGAATTTAGGGAAGGTAATGCAAGTTAAAATAACAAAAAAAGTAATATTTTAGAATCTAGAATCGTGAGTCAGGCAGGGGGTTTGCGGTTATTTCGCTACTGCGCAACGTATGACATTTGCAAAAAATATTTTTTAGGCAACTTGAAATTGGTTTAATCTTTAATTTTAGCATCTATTTATCCCAGAAATAAAAATCCCAGACATTTTTTCGTTTTAAAGTAAAACCTGACCCCCCCCCCCCTCCGAATATATTTAATAATTATACCTCAAAAATATATTTTAGACATTCTGAAATTTGTGTAGCATGTTTATTAAATAATATTAAAAATACGTGTAAAGCTCTAGACGAATTAAACGGTATTCAATATTTCCCTGACGCGATTACAGATTTTAATTGAAAGTCGACAAAAAAGTCTTTTGCGTAACCATTAGTGCGAGAGATATCGTTTATTGAGACCTGCCGGCAGCTGACGGGGCCTTGGCTCGACTTTACCATATAGCGCGCACTCTGCCCATATAAAAGAGTATTTTGGAGTAGTTAATTTTTTGTTGTTTAAATAACCAAATACAGAATAAATTTATAATAAAAATGTATTATTAAAATACTTTGAAAAAGAAGACTTTTTAATTAAAGTATTTTTTATATTAATGTGAATAATAATTTAAAAATATTCATTTAACTTTGATTTGTCTATCCGTGCAAAACCGGATCGGGATGGCTAGTAAAAGTATATATCGTGAGTGAAGGGTTTGGTTTGGGATTTCGAGTCCTGCGATGAACTATTTAAGAATCTGGTGTCACTGCATGTTTTAAGCATTGGTTAAGTTGAGATGCATATGTTTTTATCTATTTATATGTATGGTATTTTATAGAAGTTTGAGGGGTGTGTACGAAATTGTGTGTGTTTGTATTTAGTGTTTTGACTTAATTATGTATAAGAGGCCTACTAAGACATACCTCCACATTATTTTAAAAGTCAAGTATTATTTTTATAAAAGGCAGGTTTTGTATTAATTTAAGTTTTTTTATATTTTCATTATTTAGTACAGTACATAATTTAAATTTAAATTTAGTACATATTATTATTATTATTATTATTAATATGTTTCGTATCTTTGTCGTTTTGTATTCATTTAAGTTTTTTTATATTTTCATTATTTAGTACAGTACATAATTTAAATTTAAATTTAGTACATATTATTATTTTTATTATTAATATGTTTCGTATCTTTGTCGTTCAATTACGTCTACTAATTCCTGACCGGATTTTTGAGAATTATAAATAATTTTTCCGTTTTGGTAATACCGTCACACAATGGTTTTAATTTGTTTTAATATATGAACTAACTAGGCGATTAGTTAACCACCGATCTTATCTATTAATTTTTCAAAGTTGTCTAATATATTTTTTAAATGTATTTGTTAAAAGTAGTTAACAGGAAACGATTAAAACACGTATAATATTCTCAAAAGAGATAAATAAGTTAGAACGTTAGAAGGATAAAACATGTCTTCTTCCCTACAGTTTCTAGGTTATCCCGTCTTACTGCAATATGGTGTTAATGTTTTTCACTTTAAAATAAAACTACAAAACAATCGCCACAGGCTACAACGGCTTTAAGCAAAGTGCAATATCGACAAAGTGTACTTTCCTGAGCAATAAAACAACTGCTGCATCCATTTAAATGTGATAACAAACTAAATTCCAGTATTTCTTTTATTTACATTTAAACCCTACGGTCATAATCACATACAACATACAAATAATTTTGAATCGAACCAGAAACCTTAAACCAAATCCAAAAATTGTGTATAGTATTTACTTGTATAGAATGCGCAGTAAATACAGAATCTAACACATATCTGAACGATTTCAAATTTAAATCTAACTGTGATCACAATTTTAATATCACCGTTAAAGTATGCAATATTCTGAACAGAGAGCTTTAAACTGCAGTTCATATCCAATATATCCGAGACGTTTCAGGTGACAGTTAGTCTCAAGCGAGAACGAATAGAATGTCACTAATATTTGAAATAAGATATAGTACTTTATAAGCATGTTTGATGTCGGCTACTTATGAAAGTCAAATGGTAAATCGTTTGTACATCATTGTCGACTATCTCTTTTGTCTTACGATATGTGTAAGTAATAATTAGTTTTAAGTATCTCTCGACATTATTGTTGGGGAAGAATTGTGCGAATCATTCCAAAATACAAAACAATATAGTTAATGGTACAAAACGTAATAGTTTTTTTCCCCATGTTGAATTTACAAAACAAATTTAATTCTCGCTATTAATTTGTTTAAAACGAAACAAGTAAAACCATTATGTCTTTACTACCGACAGTTTTTTTTAAAGAGATAAAAACTTGACTTCAACGAAGAAAATACATTTCAACTGTTAACCACTATTCTACGAATACTTAGCATATTCCATACTTACCGACACAAATAAACCAGACAAAGCTTGTACTAATGGACCGTAACAGCATCGAATACAGTTTAACCAATACGTGACGAATGTATTGACCTCAGTTACAAATCCATTACCTTTATCAGTAGCTTTTGCAACATAGCCTAGTTGCACCAGTAATAAAACAGTTGCATTGATTAGAACGTGCATTTCATTATTTTATTTATTGCGATTGTTCTTTTATCAGACTACCAGTAATTACACAAAACACTAAAATATTCGCATTTAATATTAAAGGATGTTTGCTTTTGTCTTTCCTATTACCACATATATCTAAGTGAAATAAGACGAAATAACATATTTAACAACAAACTAAGCAACTATATCCCTCCCCTCTCGACCTTACTGTCGGCATGGCAATATTATCAGAGTTGTAACGAGGGTCACGTGAGGTTTTAATTTACAGATGTTTTGCGTAAAGCTGTTTACCATTCCATTGGACGCTCTGGATATATGATCTTTTCTCTGAGCTGATACTTTAGATGTTAATACCGTTTGCCTCCAGATACTACTTTAAGAGGTCTTTTCTGCCTCATGATAGGGTAGAAAGAACAATCATTCGGAGGGGAGGAGGGGTGGAATTAAGTGTACGTTAGTAAAACAACTGGTGAAACAACAATGCATCAATGCATTTCCGTGTCTGTGTATTCGTAAATATGAATGTCAATGTTTTAAAAAAGTGGATTTAAAGTGCTATCGTTAAAAAACTTACTTAAATATTTCATGATAAATCAATAGAATTAAATAACATTTAAAAGAAAAAACAACGAAAAACGTGATAATTAAAATCAAGTGAGATAATAACAGCTGTTACATTTTTTTATTTAAAACTAATGAACCTATCTAGTACACATTTTAACACATTTATATACTATAACATTATATTCATTAATTCGAATTGATAAATACACTTACCTAAAACAAATCAACTAACATATAACATCGATATCTCTTATGTTACATACATTAAGAAATAACATTAGTTAACAAACAAAAATCTTAGCTACAAATTTAATTTTCAACAATAAGGTTACATTATCACTTACAAATTTAGAAAGATCACACACAATAAAACCAAGTTGCCTAAAATAGGATATAAATAATCAAAGGAGGGGGAGGGCACAGTATGCCTAAATCGTATATTCGACAGGTTTATTTCTTCACTATTGATGGCAAATACTAACACATGTCCGCCTCCTGATCGTATATCCTTGGAACAACTCATCACGGATCATATTGAAGCTTAACATGAAATTTATAGCTTTTCTGTCTTCATAAAACAATATGTCCAGTTACATCAGCAACTCTTTAGTCTTTTTAATTTACTGTACTCCTCCATTTAATTTATAACAAAATGTTGCCCATACAATGTGTTCAAAAGGAAACTGCCGTACTGCACATGAGTACTTCACTAAAAAGGTTCACATAAACATACGAGCCTTGTTGGCATAAATTTACAATAGTCCTCCATGTTTATATGATAAGAGACAATTAATTGCCTTTTTTTTATAGAAAGAGAGTAATTATGCCAACCTAAGTACATAGTCACAGTGTATTGTAAGTCAAACTGTGGGTTTAAACGGAAAAGGCCCCACAATACCAATACAATAATATAAATGCCCGGAAGGTAATAAAATCCAGACAAATTAAAAGAACTAGTGCAACTGAATCCAAGAAAGCACATTACATCAATGAATTGATAACGAGATTGAACGGCTCTTGCTGCAAGGTCATACGAAATGGACGAAATATATCAGTGACAAATCGATGACTAATGA
>JAGFPH010000048.1:1353777-1371561 GCA_018207615.1 Philaenus spumarius
AGAAGATAAACAATTTCCCGTAATAATAGAACTCATTACGCGATATCGAAGTGTAACCATTGTAGTAAGGTCGGTTTAATAAGAGGGCTGGATGAAATATTGCATTCTCTGCCCGCGACCGGCACGCGAAATTTCACCTTATCGCACTCACTAAATTGCGATCATATCGTGCGACCGTTTCTTTTATAATTGCCAACAGCGTTTTTCGCGTATAAATCAACCTGTTGTACAACGGCGCGGTCGACACTTAAAATAATAGTATTTCATTTTATCTTATTCAGCATAATCCAAGGAAAACATCGCTACCTAGTGGTTGCATACAATTACTTGCTCCACCCAATCCAGAGCATGCGATTTTATTCAACGTTTGTTAAACAAAATGCAATTGCTGTGTATTAATATCGCAAATAATACGAAAGTTGTATATAAAGTTCCGAAAAGCAAACATTCGCTAAAGAAAACGTGTACATTATGAAAGAAACATATTATTATGTTATAAAACATTGTATCGGATATTATTTAAACTAAGGTCGGTATGAAATAATCTAAATAATACAATACTAGTAGTTCTGTGAACAGTAGACCTCGCTCGTTGAAATAACAAATGTGGTTTTGAGCTTAGGTTAAAAATAGTGTGCCAGTAAGGAAGTAAGCACAAGGTTTAGCCAGTGAAACATTATTTACAATTCCCGCGATTCCGGGATTTCTAGTTCTCGTTTTTATTTCTTTTCTTGAGCTTTAACTGCTAAAGATTTTCTATTAGAGGCATTGCGTTTTATTTAGGTTAATAATGCGTAAGATAGCTAAAAATATCGCGTTATAGAGGGACAACATACAATTAAATATTTACATACTTAAATAACTCAAACTTAACAATGTATCATAAGTTAACTTAAGTTCCATATCATATTCCAATATTAGAAATAATGAAAACAAACGATGTTAAAACGTCGTGATAGTGATCTCAACCCATGTACCAACAATTCCCACGGTGTCCTACGGTCATTTTCTTTTTATGTTTTTTATCGCCGCGAGTTTTCATTTGTTTCATCTCATTTTGTAATTCAAGTAAAGCTTAAGTCAAATACTTTTATGAAATTTACAATGATAATTTACAGGTATACAGTTCAATTCTTTGATTTATCCTCTACACTTTCTTATAATAATATGTCATTTTTGGGCAAAGGATATATTCCTAAATTACTATTCAAAACAGGCCTAGTTTTGTTATCAGTCTTGTAGTAGGAATATAAAAACTGGTGTTTTCAAAATAACAAATTTGAAATTGATAAATATTTTTATACAATTCTATTTAGAACTAAATTACGAAACTTTTTTACATTTATGAAAAAAAAATTACAATAATTTTTACTACTTTTTATGTAGGACTAAAGTTGAACATTTTCCTTTCGTTACTGAACGTGATTGTTTCTTGAGCTAATAACTTTCTTAATTTTACTTCAATAATTTTTTTTACTGGCATATATGAATTCTTTAAACCTTTATCTACAAAAAGATATGGAACACTTTTGAATTTATTTAGAATAAACGTATAAAAACATGGTTGAAATACAAAAACTTGGACGATTTTTAAAAAATTCTAAGTTTACGGCCATTTTGTGAGCTTACCGTTAGAGATACGGAAAAAATAAAAAATACAATTTTGTTTAACATTTAATTTGCTTTTAGCAAAATGTTATTAGTTTTTAAATTCGACTTACGGTTAAGCCACAAACTGGCTTTGGAAAAAAGCTTACACTGAGAGAAACGGTCCGGCCGCCATTTTTATTTTATTTAAGGGGTTAAAAATGAAAAATGGAAAAAACCCTTATATATACATGGCTCGGCCTAGGAATAAGGAACATTCATGCAAAAAATCATCAAAATCGGTCAAGGCGTTTGGCCGTAATCGTGAGACAGACACACAGACATACAGACACACAGACGAAATGCCGAACGGTCGAGTTAAAACGGAGACCTCGCTTACGCTCGATCAAAAATTAGTGAATAAAAATATATTCAGAAATGGTTTCTTTTAGATAATAGTTTTTCCAATAATGACATGCCGCCATTTACGGCGAAAATGTTTGTGTTTTGTCAAATATTTTTCGTTTAATATCGCCGTTATATAAAAAAAATCCTCTAGATCAGTAGCAAACAATCTAAACGGTACCAATCCAACGTCAAAGAGTTTAAATAGAAAAATATCTTTACTTATTTTACTCCTTTTCTATCAACATTAACAAAATAGTTAATTAATACTATATGTGTTTTTTTAAATTTAATCAGACGACCCATTTTCAATCACCTGAAATTTTAAGTTCTTACTTTTAAATACTATAGTAAGCCCCGGAGAAAAATCATAGGCAGATTAATTAGATACACATCAGAAATACATAATTTAAACAACACTATTTAAAACCTACAGACTTAATCTAGGCTTAGCTATGCTGTCGGGGATTTTTAACTCGGTAAAAATGTGTACAATTATAAGGATTATAAAACTGTAGGCCTATTTGTTAAAATGTTTTATTTATATATTTAAAAAATATTATCTTTTAATTGGTTTTTTTCATATTGATAGATCAAAAGATTTAGAAGTTATTAATATTATAGTGAAAAAATTAAAAATCGAATATGTTTATATATGTTAGACGAAGATGTACGAATGTTTACGAATAGGGTTCTCTTCTATAAATTTGTATAAATGAATATATTGATGAAAAAGGTTGTATTTATAATATACAGTTATAACATCAAAGCAACGAATTGTAGAATACGTTAGTTCTATAACTCATATTAAAAAAATCAACTACACAAGAAATTATAATGATTGAAGGTGTAAACTTTATCCCAAAGTATAATCTACGCTACAGATGATGGGTAAAATCAGCTGTTATATTATATGTTACTCACGTACGTACGTATGTATGTACACTCACTTTTATACGAGTTGATTATGTTTTATGTTGATTTGTTTAATGAACAAAACATGTGTATTTCAAGGTTTTTAGATTCACCTATTAAAAAAGTTTGAGTTTATAGTAGGCTAACGAAAAGTTAAGACTTAAAATTGCAACTTATAAAATAAAAATGTTTGCACATGTCTACAGCGTTAAATTAAATTAATGCAACTAAAAAAATGTAATGCTTGTGAACACATTTTTTGCGCTAGGCATTTCAATATATCAATTTGTTCGATATTATTATTTTCTAAATTATTCACAAATAATCTATATGTTCAGTATCAGCAACTCACCATTACACTGTAATACAAGTCTACAAATTATATAAATAGCCATGTTTTTCTGGGCTGAAAAATAACTAGTATGTAGCTTCACAATTGGGTAAACTAATGTTACGTTGACGCAAAGTTACCTCACACTATAAAAAAGGCGTAAGAATTAAAAAAACTCTGTTAAAAAGCTGTTTTTTCTGATGAGAAAATATTTCAAATTTAAAGAAACATTATTTTACAGACAATAGGGACTCAGTTAATGTGTTATCATTAATATATAGGCTTATTTCAAGCGACTTTCAACACACTTAAACGTTACCAATAATTCTGAGTAATTGTTCAAGTTTGGACTACAGTATGATTTAAGACTCGGCCTTCTAATATTTAGTTACACGTAAGAATGCTGCCACCATTAATAAAATACAATAATTCAGATTGAGAACCAAATCATTAATTGAAAATAGAGTTTACAGTAAAAATGGAAGTATTCAAATCTGAAAGTCTTAAAAAGGAAAGCACCTAAGTTTTGAATGCGATTTTTTTATTGAGCCTTGGCTGGTTTTTTTTTAGAAGATATTTAATACGCATTTCAAAAAATGGTAGCCAAGAAAATCTGTTGAATTTAAATGTTTTATTATTGTGGTAAAAAATGGATATTTGTATACACATTTAAAAATAATTCAATAAAAATCAAATAAGCTAAGTCAAACCAGGTTGAGTTAGAAAATAGCACAGATAAATCAAGAAGACTGACCTACATGTTGAAGTTTTGGTGATGTTGTTTATGATATCAACAAGCAACCCGGAAGAAAACTGTAGAGGTTTGAGATTACGATGAAAGAGTGTCAATAAAGAATCCTGCTGTGGAGAAAAATGTCAAAAAAACTATGGAAAGGGGTCAAGAGGTCAAAGCCCCAGAGGAGAAAGTGATAAAAGATATCTTGATGCTTAGCAAATACCTCCAAATGTGTTGAATCGACATGAGACACACTTAGCAACATTTAAACCGAATCTAATTTTAAAAACTACTGACAACTTCTTTCTATTGAACGCTATTTGAACTACTGACAACTATTAAATAGTGTTATTGAAAATAAAATATCAGCCAGCTCGTGAAACAATGCATTTATTGCCAATATCATAAAGTAATAAAAGGGTGTCAGTATCGAATTATCTTCAAGGTATTGGATTAAGAGCCATATCGGACAGCTTGAATATACAATGTAGACTACCTGATTCATCATACTCATTATAGATGATTTGATAAAGATTCATTGTTGTATTATTTAGATCCACATTTAGAATAAATATCACGTCTTTAAGATTTACATTATACGCCTAAACATCGAGTAATCCATTTATAATTTGATAAGGTTTACTAAGAAAAATCGATAATAATATTAAACTTCTTTATGATTGTATACATGAACTACAGATTCTTTAAAATACGGTATTGTTTACTTTGTACCATATATGCTACATTGATTACATTATTACTTACAAAAAGAAAGCAGATGATATTGTTAATTTTAACACACAGCAAGAAAAATACATTTACACTCTATGCTTAGAGTCTGACACTCGGCTTTATATATTTTACGGCGTAGCCTACAGTTTATACTGTTCCTAAAGGACATATAGGGCGGCGAAGTGTCACATCAATAGCGAAGAAATAAACCTGTCAGAAACACAACTTAGGCCTTCCTCCTTGTCGATGGTCGGCAATAAATCATGCCTTCTACATTGTTGCAATCTCATTTCCTTTATCTCCCCTAGGTGGTGCCACTACTTATTCCTCGCCATTACGGCAAACTGTTACTCGCGACATTGTGCTAAATGCAATAACGAATAATAGATGGTGATAAATGTTGTACAATATCTGACACATTAAAGGCGTGCGTTATTGCCGTTATTTACGGGACTACACACATACGCGTGCAAAATTAAATAAAGTAACTAGCTAAGATTATCTAATTAGCTTAAATAGCGTTATTGCTATAATTATTTACAAATTTGCATCTCAGATTTTTCTAAATATTTTCATGTAAATTTGTTTGATTACGCTAAAGCAGTGTGTCTGGCCTAATTGGCTTGAAGATTAATTTCTAAACATGTATATATCAAAATGTTTTGCTTGGTCAAGAAGCCTGCGAGATGATCAAATCACACAAAAATAACGTTCTCAGCACCAACTTAAAAAATGAAAAAAAGATCGAAAACCATATTCAGTATATACTGAATCTCCCTGATATCTCTATTCGGTAAAACATATTAAGTATTGTACATTTTTTAAATATCTACAGCATTAGAATGTCTAAACGTTCATATACTCCTCCTTTTTACTCGCTATGCCCATTAACTATTACAACAAACAATTATTCAATGCAAAATATAATCTACATTTGAATTTTCAGGGAACCCCATTTTATAGGTTATTCTTATAAATTGGCTAATGTAATATTGTGAATTCAAATTTTGATTCGCATGAAATTTAAATCAAAATGTGTTTAAAATAATTTAGTAAGTAATTTTTAAATTCAAAGAAAATTAAGTTTGCGTAGTACTCAAATAACCTCTTACTTGACCTTTTTTGACAACCCTGATAGTTGCAAAAATACGAATAAACATTAAAAAGCTACATAAAATGATTTTGTATTGCATGCTAATTACAAGAATTAATTTAATTTTAACCAAAATATCGAACCAATTATGTTCATCGTTTATTAAACAAGTTAGTTACAATATGAAAAAAAAAAGAAATAAACTTTAAGTGTAAACCGCGTACAAATACTTTTAAGTCAAAATTGAACTCGCGCATCAAAGTTTAAAAGTCACAACATATCCTTAAGGAATATACATTCTAATTCCAGGAATCCCAAGCAGTTATCCCACGGCAGAACATAACCCAATAACCAATAGGCTACCTTTCTGAAATGAAGTGTTAACTCATCTTGTTTTTTCTATGCATGCGGCCTCATCTAAGTTTGGCATCGAACGTCATGCCAAGATATTTGGCTGTATTCTCATATGAAACCACTTGATAATTAATAAACACCGGTCTGTGCTCGATATGCCTATTGGTGAAATCAACATGCACAGACTTGCCCTAATTAAGTTTAAATAGCCACTTTCAGTGCAGCTTTGTATGTCGGTTATATAGTTGTTTGTAGTTTTCTGACAGCTAAAATAGCTGTGTCGTCGGTAAAGAGAGGAACGATATTTTCTTCAAATGTTGGTAAATCACACTGCAATTCCAGGAGTCACAAGCAGTACAACTAAGGCGATACAGTGCATGAAGCTGTTGGTCAAGTTTGAACTTGTCGTGGATGCATTTCACATACATAAAGTTTTCAAAAAGTTTAGAAGTTTGAAAAGTTTTATAATTTACCTAAGCTATTCAAATCCTATTTTAAAATCGGATTCGATATTTAAACAAAAATTCAGCTACCAGTAAAATTGAGCTAGTGGTTTCTCCAGCCCCACTAGACAATATAAAACCTCGTTTCTGAGCTTCCACAAAATGTTTCTTACTTTCTAATAAGAATTAACAACACATATTTCTGAATATAATTTGTTTTGAATGTTAAATAGTTAAAACTCTATAGCTGATTAGAACTAAATCAATTTTCTAATGTATAACCTCAGTTTAATTAATTGTTGAAAATAAACAGAAAACATTATCTTGGAAACGCATTAAAAATCCAGATAACTGTAGTGCTATCAGCAAATGTTTACCCCCTGCCACCCCAATTAAATGTCTCCCTCGCATGCTAATCCGCTTCTTATCTCGACCCATTACTCCTCGTAATTCCGTACAGTGGAGAGACTTTTTACGAGTAAATCAACCTGTTGTGCCGCGAGGAGGAGCCGTATGACACTTC
The DNA here is from genome assembly GCA_018207615.1 of Philaenus spumarius. Lineage (NCBI taxonomy): Eukaryota > Metazoa > Arthropoda > Insecta > Hemiptera > Aphrophoridae > Philaenus > Philaenus spumarius. Next base: position 1,360,897 of record JAGFPH010000048.1, read on the forward strand.
TATTAACTACACGTCGTTGCTTGTTTTATCGCTTCACTGTGCGCACGCGCACACTGCTTTATATCTACATTTATATCCAATAACAACCTGTAACGATATTTGTGCTTTTATTCCATCGTGTGACATAAAAATTTAATTGATTACTAAGACACAACAAACTGCGTACGTAGGAAATATGAGTATACAAGTAAGCCCCGTAAAAAAATCATAGGCACATTAATTAGGTACACATCAGAAATATGTCATTTATAAAAAAACAATTATTTAAAAACAACAAACTTTACCTAGCTATGCGCTGAGGGAACTTTTAACTGGTAAATGTGTACAATTAAAATGATTATAAAACTGTTGGCCTATTTGTTAAAATTTGGTATTTATATACATTATTATATATCAAAATAAGGATAAAATATTACCTTTTAATTGATGTTTATTTCATATTTATACATAAAATGACTTAGAAGTTATTAATATTATTGAAGAAATTAACAATCGAGTATGTTTATATATTATACTTAGATGTACAAATGTTTCCGAAGCAAAATGAATGAGCATCTCTTCTTTAAATTTGTATAAATAAATACATTGATGATAAAAGGTTTAGTTAATATATTGTATTTAAGTTCACTTATGTATTTAAGTTCACTTAAGTATTTAAATTTACTTATAACCTCAAAGCTAATATTATAAAGTATTATTGCCCATATTAGTTCTACAACTCATATTTAAAATAATCAACTTCACAAGACATTATATTAACGAATGAAGTTGTAAACATAATATAAGTTACGTTCTGTTTTAAGTATTAAGATGATGGGTGAAACCAGCTGTTATATTTATTGTTACTCACGTACACTCGCTTTTATAGGAGTTGATAACACAAATAAAATTTACAAAATTCTTGATTTCGATTGCAAAAAACAACTATTGCAATTTAATACAATAGAAATTCAATTTAATGTACTTACAGACGGTTTTTGATTAACTTCACATTAAGGAAAACAATAAAATCTGTTTCATAAATATTACCTTTATCAGACTACTACTTATGTCTTGCCGTTTCGACAGACTATGTGTTTTTCTTTTGTTTGATTAAATTACTCAACAAAACTGATATTTATTATAAAACGAAAGTACCACGTTCCGCTATTAGTGCTTCATGTTTAGAATATTCGTTAATGCCTGATCCACTTCGAAATACTTCCGTTTTCCCCGACATTTCCCTGAACTTTAAAAAAAAAATTTACTATATTTTTCATTTGTACCAGCAGGTTTCCTAAATTATTATATACCCTAAAAACAATTAGCGAACGTTAACGAAATATTATTTCATTTCAAAGTGTACTTGAACCAGAAAGAAATGCAAATTTAGGCTGAAAAAGTAGGAAACCGAAATACTGCACTGATGTGTTCTTTATAATAAAATAATGAACAAAGGTCATACAAAAATTAGGTTCGGAAGCGCTCTCCTTCCGGATAATTCGCCACTTTTTTAAATTTAACTGTGGAAATAGGAAACATATTCAGTTTATATTTGACATACACATTTATTACGTACCAAAACAAGTATTTACAAGAGTACCAAAAACCAAAACTTTTATTTTAAAGTTTCAAAATTGCTGCCTTAAACGTTGATGATGTAAAAAGTTGAATAATTTTAAAACCGACAAATTTACAAGAGAATCTAATATTTTAGTTTTTAACGTCAACAAACAAGGCAGGGTATTTAATGTTTGTCTGCAGCTCAAAGGGTAACCGAATTATCGACAGAAAATATAATCTACAACGTCAAAATAACCTGAAACAAAATGTATTCATAATTATTCTGTTAATAAATCTGTTTCGATATTCAATATCAAATCACCGTTTAAAACAAGCTACTGCCGTTTAGGATCTACAGAGCGTAGCCAGTCTAGGATAAATCACCCGTCATGTTGGCTCCTTTCCAAAGATAAAATTACCAAATACAACGTACACAAAGCTCTCTTGGCGATTATTACACAAAACACAAAATGTTTGATTTAACCAAAGAACAATAGAAGAATAGTATTACCCATGTGTAATGTAATGGATACGGCGCGGTTACAAAGTCTGGCATTTCTCTCTGTCTGCGCACAAAATAAATCGCAAGTGTCAAAAACTTTCAGTGTGTTGGCGTTGCTTAAAATTACTTCGTTTTATAATTTTCCACATCATCTTTTAAATTAGATTATCCTGAATGTTATTTGGCTCCAAGTATTCTACAATTTCCATTTTCTCGGCTCACTTTTATTTAATATTTCACAATTGATTTACTCGGTGTCATAATAGAATCATTTAGCTATTTCTCAAAACTAGTAACCCACGTTTTGTCATGGCAAGTTTTTCATATCTGAATGCAAAATAAAGTACTTCCAATATAACTCAAAGGTTACTAGGCTATATAGCCTTTCACATTATTCTACCAACAAATCTGGGACGTTATTCATCGACAACGAATAAATTCATATTCTGTATTTAATCAGGTTTTATTAGAGGCTGTGCATGGCAGTCAAAATCAATTAGAAGAGATTCAGGAAGAAAATGAGGAAACTGTGAGGACGTGTTCTAATAATATAAATAAAGACCACAATAACATAAAGACCACAATAACGTGTACGATGAACGCGGTAGGTTTCCACCTGACAGTTATTTTATGATCTTAAATAATAAGATATAACCTTCTTAAAGACAAACAGCACCGACGTCAATGATCGCCAGCAAATCACTTTTGCCGAGTTCAAACCTGTGAACTTATTGTTTTGGAGACTTGTACGCTAATAACTCGGCTACAAGGTACAAAATGGCGGATACACAGACAATGGGTTTGGGCCAGTGTTTTCCTTTAGTTTTACCAATGGAAAACGACTTAAAGTTACTCCATCACCCTGCGTATAAAAATAAACAGAAATCAAAAGGCCGAATCCATTAGGCAACTTTATCATGTGAAATCCATTCAAAACAGCCCGGTGTCCAAAGATAAGATATTTTCTTATTAATTAAATATTAGTTTATTAACTACTTAAATATTATTATTATACTCACAAATAAGTATTGTTTACTGCAATCGGAAAAGACACTTACCTAAAACAAAATAACAATAATATTAATGATATGTACATTATCATGAAGCAAGATACACCCGAAAGGGCAAAACGCATTTCTCACGTTATGCAAACAATGTTACGTGTTCGTTGTAACAAAGTTTAATTCGTTAAGGAAATTATCTTATTTTTCTAATTACAAATAATGCGTATGATTACACATATATACTGTAACAACCTCGTAAAGGAAAAATGATTGTACCTGGACAAAATAATACTTAGAGTTGAGAATGGACGACTGTACCACTGCGAAAGAATTTTAATATCCAAGTCAGTTCACAAGAGTTTTGAAACACCAAAGATGAGATGGTCGGATAGAATGGTCGGTGATGCCAGATTTCTGAGAATCCTAAACTGGAACACTGTGCAGGAGAGTACTCCTTGAAGATGTAAAGATGATCCGTGTACGCATGTATGTTGCAGCATCACATTGTAGCAGTGTGATTACATAGTGTACTTGTTGAATACGATATGGAATCAACTATTTGGCTCAGACAAGACACACCAATGTAAAGTGTAAATATGCTTTCTAGACAAGTCATAGGTAAACTCGATCATTCGTATTGCAAAGAAACACTCTACTGAAATCCGCTTGAACTAGTGATTGTTAATCAACAAATAAATTTGAATCAATGGAAATTATTTTTATAATATTTGCAGTTTCACACTCTATAATAAAAATCATAAGATTTTAAGGAACTACTTTATTTTTTTTAACGTACTGGTTTAATAAAGTCGCCGCCTCAACTTTATGTTAAAGCAAAGAGCGCCCAGTATTCTGATTAGCTCTTTTAAAGTCAAGACCTCGCCGGACTTCTTTAGTTCTTTTTACAAGAAAATCACTATAACTTTAGAGTAAAATATTATCAATCCTAAAATGGATTAATACAAAATAACCAACGTTGTACAAACAATGAACAAACGCGCTTACACTCAAATATTTGCAAACCATACTGTAAGTGAAGTCCTGGCTTATAGTGTCGACAAATAAATATAAAATCGTTTTTCCTATTATTCTCTCGACCTACATGTTTAACATATTGTTTGAATAACTAATTGTGACATTTTGCCGAAATATCATTATCATTCTAATAAATATTTCGTGGTGGCGTCTAAGGTTTATGTTTGTTTTCCTGGGCTGACAATAAATGGGGATTAAAAAAAAGACATAGGTTGCGGACATCTCATAGACAATTATTGCGATATCAAAGTCTATGGGAATCTCTGAGAATACATATGGGGCTGTTACAGAAAGCAATGTATTTATAATAACATAACATCCTTGAACCTCATTAGACTATTGGCATAACCAGAAATTCGAATTATGGTTCAAAAACTATAAAACTAAAATAAATTTGCCTAACAATGTGTTAGGTGCAAAAAGCAACAATACGAATGTATGGGGAATACGATTTTATAGTAGTCCTACCTTTGCAATACAAATTTTAAAATACCCCATTCGGTTTAACACCTCTAATTGAGCCTTTTAAATGAATTCAACATGCATTTTAATTTGTTTACCAATACAATACGTCTAAGTCGTGACATATAAGCAATAAAATCACTTTAGGATTGAAAACAAGACTAAAAGCAGGTATTGTACCGAGTCAATAAATTAATACAATTTTCAAATCCGTGGGCTAATATTTTGAAAAGGCATCATTACTTAAAACAACGATTAAGTGAACAACTAGCTGACCCGTGCGCATATTTCACAAGTTAGGAGTACTTAATACATTGATTTAATTAAGTAATTTACGTTGATTTAATTTGATTGATTTGTGTGATAGATTACACTTGCATAATTTTATAATATAATGTAAACAATCTAACTAACAGCAGTTATGTTAGTTAAACAGATTGTTAATAGATGGTGCCTTTCATTAGGAATCATATGAACTTTCATATAAAAGTTTTTTAATGTAGTTTTCAACGAAAACATACATTTTATTTTAAGCTATTTGTCTATTTTTCGTCAATAGCGGGGAACATAAGCTTTAAAATTATGTTTGAATCATTAATTTTGATGAAGAATTAAGGGAGATATGGTTTTGCCACTATAACAAAATTTAAAAATACCTTTATTGTTAAAATTTGTAATACAGTTTGTTTAAATAATGTATTATTCCATATTATGATATTTTTACTTTTATCGATTTCAAGTGAAACGAAATACCACCTACACATACTAACTTGCTAAAACAGAATGATTTTTTAACATTTGTTCTCTCTTAAAGGCAAAAATCCTTATCGGCTATCACAGACTAAAACAATGTTTTATAAAACTAAACGATACAAATTTAGACAATGTATTTAAAAATTTCTTTAAGAGTATATATCTCATCGTTTAGCCACCACAGATATAAGTAAATGGGAACATTTACTTTATTAAATCTTTATCAGCCACAGACTCCAACTTGACCGGGATTTTCTTACTAAACCATTACGACACGCACTATACAAACACTTTACACAAAACATATCAGCAGGCCTACATTAGCCTACGTCACTGTTTATATAGAGTGCATTTACTTGTCATCGCAGCAAAAACGTCCATTAACAAAGCAGACCCTATATATTTGTATGCAGTCAGAAAGTTGCTACGTCCTCCTTACTTCGGACAAAACATTGTTGTAAACTATATCCAACATCAAATAAATGTAGTACAACACTAACAATTTTATCTAATGACCACAAATCTACAGAAGGAAAGACTTTTTTTAATCGTATGCAGGGTCATTCCATGTCAAGTCAACACAGTGATTTGCCATGACATGACCTTTTCCAATTTCAATGAAATTTTGCAGGGAAGTTGCCTTTATGTAGAATAATAAAAATACAAAATTTTATTAAATTATCTCTATTGGTTAGTGAGTTATGACTTCATGAAATTCCCAAAAACGAGCCAAAAACGCACGTACTTGAAAACTTTAAACTTAAATTGCGCCTCTCCTACTGAAGATATACACAGCTGGAAATAATATAATTTTAAAGCATTTTTCATGGCCTTTAATATGACATACAATACAATATAGTATAAGAGGAAAATTATGTTTTCAAAATCAACTGAAATTTTTCATTTTTAATTTTTCAAAATGCGCCGGTTTTAAAAATTTGAAAAAATTGGAATTAACCTCTATATACTTATAAACATATATTGTAAATTTAAACTTGGGATCATAATGGGTTATAATATAAAACTTTGTTCATAAATAGGCTTGCATATGTCTCTCAAGAAAAATTATACTTAAAATCAATAAAACTATATAACATTTACTCTAATTTATTTTTATCGTCCGCACAACCACAGTCTCTTGGACAGTTTGAAATGGGATTTGAACATGTACGGACCTGATTTGGCTCCTAGAGCTATCGCCTATTTTCTATTATGGGAAAATAGGTTAGATTACAACAATTTGAAAACGACGAGGAACTGAAGGACAGTGTCAACTGTCTTATTAACGTGAGTTCTGAGGCAAGTTGTTGAAATCTTTTAAAAACCCGTTGAGGCAAGTCGGCTGCTTTAATCTAGAAAGTATGTTTGAAAATAGCTGAGAATTGTAATTATAAGAAATTTGTTTAGAGAAATTTTTTTTAAATATATTTTTTTATTCTGGACAGCCTTTGAATATTTGTTTAATGGTTGAAACTCATATGTTAAAATAAACGAAACAAGAATTAACTTTAATATTCATATTACTGCTGCATAACTTATTATGTACAGCTTTTAATAACCATGCAGATTATCTATACTAATATTATAATATATATAACTAATATTATAAAGAGATAAAATTTGTTTGTTTTTTTGTATGTAGGGGGTAATCTCTAGAACTACTGAACCGATTTAAAAAATAGTTTTACTAATAAAAAGCTACACAATCCCTAAGTAACATAGGCTATAACTCATTTTGATAAAAACATTTTTTATTTTAATATTTGTAAATTTAGTCGGAAAAAATCTTAAGTTAGGCCTAGACTAATGAACCAACACATATTTTTGAATGTATTTACATTCATTACCATAACAACTAATTGAATAAAATAACCAATAAAACAGCTGATTTCAAACTTTGAAGCAATTATTTGTATTTCTAACTGTTAGGTTAAGTTTTTATTAAAGTGTAGACCTAAACCTTGTTGGTTCTTTTAACCTTTATTATAACTGCTGTTGTAAAAATACACGAAATAATTTGATTTGAACATTTAACATTATTTACCATCTTAGCTTTGGGGTTATTATTAATCCTACACCTTTATTATAAAGAAAACATAACATGATTATGTGTATAGAAGGTTAAAAAGGGGTCGGCAGCGGACCACGCAGGGGTTTCCCCTAGTGTCTAAATATAATAAAATAATGACATTTATGAATATTTCTTTATTTAATAAAAATCTTAAAATAGTAGTTCTTTGAACATACCGCCGCAAAAACTAAATCTACATTTATATAAACTGTGATTTATTTGAAATTAGTATAAGTTAAACAATGTTCAAAATGTATGTTAATATACTGAAATCATTAAATGATGTCTCTGTTTTACAATAACCATTTTGTATTTATTGGAATCTAGTTTCGTGACATTTCTACAAGCGCTTATCTTGTCTTTGTATGTCGACGTTAACACGTTACATAACCTACGAAGGCGGGCAGTGGACATAATTCAATTAGGTTTGTCGTACGATCAAATGTCATACACATTGTTTACGTTACTAGCTTACCAAGATTGTTTACTAAATTTTCATTGATTCACGTCGCGTACAATCTAATTGTCCATCATGCAAGGACAACAGTTTTTTTAATACATATAGAAGAATACGAAGAAAAGGAATTGTGAAAAATTCTAGAAATTGCACTTTTTTTGTGACATAATATCGTTAATAGTATACAAGTAATGCGTGTACTTTTTCAGCCGCGTTTCAACTATAATGTTGTCATCTTTAGTCTCACACGAGCAACAAACCACAGAAAAGATATTACATACAAAGAGACCACTGCCATGCTCTAGTTATAGGCTAACCTATGTAACGTTGCCAATTCTACGGTCAGGACTAGGGTGAAGGCTGTATTTGCCCAATGCGCCAAGCAGCTCTTGGTTTTTATCAAACTCGTTAACACTTGTCTTATTCCAGTAACACACATGTGTAGATAGTCTTTATTTACTATATACATATAAATACGGTGGGGAAATTTGCTGAAAATTTCCACCCGTCCGTGACTCATCAATCCTCCGCGGCTTGTAGACCGAGGCAAGTAGGACTGGAAAGTTGGTGTAGTAAGTGCTTGCTGCCAGTAACTTGCCTTCTACTTGCCATGTCTATAAGGTTACTTTCCCATTCAGGACCACTTGCCGACAGTAAAATCAAACAGGTTTGATTTTACTTGCCGCGAAGAGGAAAGTATCGAGTCACGTGACCTACTTGCGGACAGAACTTGCCTGCCTAGACATGCACTTACCGATACAGGCAAGTGTCAATCAATTCAATTCATTGAATTTTGTCTTTTTCACTTGTGAAGGGTGTAGTTGTGACAATGGATGCAAAACAAATTGCTACCGTCGTCAAGAAATATGTCAAGTGACATAATAAACTTCATTTTTGTATAGTTAGTTTATAAATATATTATTTATATGTGGTATAAATTTTATTAAAATCAGTTAAATATTTTTAGAGAAAATGAGGTTTTACTGAACACGCGTTTTCAATATCTGAAAGTGTACATGTCTTGGTAAAAATGGAATTTCTTTTAAAATATTCAATTGACTTTAATAAAATGTATACTACATATAAACAATATATGCATAAACAAACTATAAAAAAAATTGGGTTCCTATACAAAGTTTAAGACCGTTTAACGATTAGGCCTATAAAAAGTTACGAATAAAGTTTACGGAGGCGTATTTGATAGGTGTCGGGTTCGCATAAACAAAGGGCGGTGTATGAGATAATTAGTAGTGTTGAGATTGTTTAAAAGTAAATTTAATTTTTTTCAATGAATTGAATTTGATAAGGCTTTGATGCGGTCATCAGGTTTTTACATAACATTTTTCGTTAAAAATCACAACACATTCGTCAATTACTTCATTAAATTCTTCGTCGGTATCTGACATTTAAAAATAAGTAAAATATTGCACTGATCTGTACTCCCTCGGTGCTCACAGTATACTGGTGGCAAGTACTTTCTGATTCTCTGGCCGCAAGTAATTGCAACATGTAAAGGTATTTGTTGCAGCAAGTAGTAACCTAATGACTGGCTCATTCTCTGTCTCACTCACACTTGCCGTACCGACGACGGTAGAGCTCTCGCTACATAGCGGCTGCCACGCTAAGCTTACCAGATTCAAATAAAACTAGGCTGAATCTTTAATATGGGCGTTGCGCTTCTTATATGTCCTGTATTCATTGGTACTACACACAAGCCTGTACTTATAAAGAGTTAAGAGAGGGGTTAAGAAGACTTAGGCAAGAGCTTCATATAGAGTACAGAATTAAACTATTTTACAATAATAAAGCCCTTTACTTGTCAAATCGAATGGCCGCAACTAGCTAATCAAACGTAGCTACTATTAATTTACTAACCACAACTAAATCATTAAGAAAACGATCAGGTAGTAGATTATTTTATCGTTTGATTACTTTAGTACAGATATCGTCTTTGATTTCAGCTTTCTTCAATTTTATTATGAGAAAAAAATACATTAGCGAATACATAACCTCAATTCAATTCGCTGCAAGAGCTTAAAAAGTGTACAAAAAAATCTCTATCACTGCTGTAAAGGCAAAGTATCGCCTAGGGTGACGGAGACTTAAGTCATACCTCGGAATTAACATTATTATTACCAATAACGTTTACTATATAATATTACTCTGGCTATTGCAGAATATGCGGACATTATTGTTTGAGTAAATACGTTATTACTTGAGAAAATTTGTATTAAAATCTTATTGCATAAAGCCTAAGATAGTTTGTAACAAACAGTAATGCCGATTATTGTTTAACGCATCCCCTTCAGTCACGAAAAAGAAACGACAATTCACGTCAAGTAAACTTAAGCTCCAAATGGAAACTTATAAGTAAATCTACTTGAAGTTTTACAAAGTTCGCAAAACTTGAAAACTGTCAGATCAAGCTGTCGTGAACACTACTCGCAACAATTTATTACGTGCTCGTTGGTACATTTAAATAACGAAGCCAATATCGAGCGGACCGACCAACAAGTGGATTCAAGTATCGGTCACAGATGGCAGACCATTAGCTAACAGAAGCCGAATTTATGATTACAGTTTGTAATCCCGTTTGAGGGAAAACTTTACGAGGAAGATTTATCAAACGATGTTTCAGATAATTTGAAAGTTTCATTTCCTTTTATATTTTTTGCAAAGCTCGAGTTAAACGAAATGATAAAGTTATTCTGTGTCTCTGCCAAGGATTTAGAAGTCAAATATAAATCATAAAGTTAAACTATAGTATTATCGTAAATTGAACAAGGGAGTAGCTTATCTGATATTGAATGTGACAATTAACCTCTTTATTTTTTCGACA
>JAGFPH010000048.1:1371571-1381587 GCA_018207615.1 Philaenus spumarius
ACGCAATTATTTAAGGCTCCATCGCATCTCCGCAAATATTTAAGACACAGTCGCATCCCCGCAATTATTTAAGTTCATTCGCATCTCCGCAATTATTTAAGTCTCTACCAGATCTTCACAATTATTTAATGCTCCGTCGCATCTCCGCAATTATTTAAGGGTCGGCTCTAGTGAAACAGAAAGCAAACTGCGACTCCCTATAACGGCGGTAGGTTACGCGGACATTGCTCATCCTAAATCCATTTAAAACCCGCAATTATTCAAATATCGTTTTTTAAAAAATACCAAACTCTTGGGGACAAAATTCTTCATCCGAATGGCTTGGTAATTTTTTGCTATAATTAATAGTTACAACGTAAAACATATTTAAAATCACCCTATAGCGGCGGTAGGTTATACGGACATTGCTCAGCCTAAATCCATTTAAAACCCGCAATTGTTCAAATAGCGTTTTAAAAAAAATACAAAAGTCTTGGGGACGAAATTCTTCAGGCGAATTTCTTGGCAGTTTTTCGCTATAATTAATAGTGACAACATAAAAAATTATTAAAAATCAATGTTTTAAATTGTTAATAAATATTAAACAAAATATTTTTCTTAATTTTTAAAAAGCCATTTGCATGCATATTGACCATAGCTTTAAAATGACATATCGTTTATAATTTCCCGATCAAAAATAAAGGAAAAATTTGGATTTTAATTTAACATTGGTCTTATGGAGTGTCAGCCAACATGGCCGACAGCTAGAGCCGACCCTTAAGGCTCCATCGCATCTCCACAAATATTTCAGGCTACGTAATATCTCCGCAATTATTTAAGACACAGTTGCATTCCCGCATTTACTTAAGTTCCATCGCATCTCCGCAAATATTTAAGACACAGTCGCATCCCCGCAATTATTTAAGTTCCATCGCATCTCCGCAATTATTTAAGGCTCCATCACATCTCCGCAAATATTTAAGGCTCTATCTTATCTCCACAATTATTTAAGGCTCCGTCGCATCTCCACAATTATTTAAGGCTCCATAACAACATTAATTTAAAAAATACTTTGTAATGACCCGAAAATAAAGTTAACTATATGAAGCTAAAAGTTTTCACTTTTGACGGCAGTCCCACGACTGCCTGTTATTTAAAAAAAAAAATTATTATTGAGCTCTTTGGACTTCGGTGACCAAGTTCAAAAGGAAAAAGACTTTTAAAAATATGTATGTGTGTTTTTGTTAGCTTGGAATATGTTAAATTAGTAACATTTTAGAATAAATGAAATAAGAAGATATAACACACATTTACATTGTACAGAAAACTTTAATTATATGATAAATATAGTTGCGTAAATCCTAATACACTATAATAGTAGTTTATGCAACGACTGAATTATGATGGCCTATATAGTGCGAGAGGGAAGTAAGTTAGGACTCGAGCGAAGCCTATGCTCTAACCTCTCACGAATGCCTTAAAGGCCAAATGCAATCGTTTCATAAGTTATCTATGACTTTACATTATTATAACACTGAAAGTGAAAGATCAATGGCCACGGCGAGACTATTCAAACTATTCTTCTGGAATAGATATATTAGTATTTACAAAGTAAAATAATTGCCATTTATTGTAGAATGTGCAATTGTCTCTCAACAACACTGAAAGGAATCAGTAAGTTTAAACATTTTTAGCCCTTTCTCTTTGTATATGGTAGACAAAATGTTTGTAAATGTTAGGGCGAATCAGCCATGTCAACATTTCAAAACAGCCGAATAAATAGTAGCGGTTACTTAAAGTAACAAGAGGTTAAGTTAAAATTCTAATAGAGAAAGTCGTGGATAAAAGACAACTAACTATTGTAATACTGTATTTCATTGCATCACATTGATTTATACAATTTGTAGCAGTAAATACTCTTTGTTGAATTGAGCTGTTGTTATTTGCAATACTAAGCACTAGTAACGCTTCTCGTGATTTTTGTCTATTTTTTTACTTTATACAAGTTAATTAAATAAACGCTAAAAAGCGCAACACCAGCAACTAGATCCGAATCTGCGTAACTGTGTAAAATTTTACACGCGGACGCTTCCCCAGTACGATTGCTTGTTTAAAAGCAAAACATTGAAAGCTAAACCTTATACGGTGTGTTATCTATCCTGCATTTTAAATCCTGCAAATTAATACTTTTCTATCTAGTATTAAACATACAATAAGAACTGATTGGCAACACAAAATCTAACTATCTCTAATTTAATCTTAATTAAAATACAATCCATCTTATTAGTATACTGGTTAAAACAATAACAACATGGGTCATTGTGACAAGGAGGTCTATTTGAACAGCTGTTCCGATTAGCCCACACGTCTAGTCAACAACCTGGTTCTTGTCTTCGGATAACCATGAAAGGTTTGTTCTTCGGAACGCTTGTTCCATTACAATAACAAATCAGCTGATTCATAACAACTTAGTTACTACTGGCAATATGTGATGTAATTTATGGATTAATAAACGGAACCGTTAAAAGTACGTTATCTATAAATCGAGTGTTATACTTTTAGATTTTTACATTACTTTTTTCATTATGGTTATAAAAATGAACGCTACACTCATAGTAAAATAACAGTACTGGATACATGGAGTAAAGATTATTATAGATTAGAATCTATTATACTGTATAATAGACAATACATTGACTCCATATTACGTTTATATAAATTTGTTTTCACTAAAGTAAATCTTGAATCAATTAGTACAAACACAAATCACAATATTTTGTACGTGCTACAAATATTATTTGAGTCTTGCCCACTATGATGTCGCCAGTTGTAGAAATTATGAGAATCTACAAAGACTAAAGAAAATAATGAAAATCAAACAATAATACTTGCATACAAAAATAATCTACAGAAAAAAAGGGCCTGTAAAGGCGAAGGATGGAGCTATGGTAATGGAGCCGACAAAGGTTGAAGGAGTAGGAAATTTTCTAGAACCTACTAAAAAAATATAGAAGTTCAAAATGTAAATATAGCCTAGTCAATAAACCTAAATGTAGAACTTAATTATATACATCTAGAACGTAAAATTAAAAAAATTAAAATGTACATAAAGCCTAAAATTATAACATAGGCTTGATAGAATAAACTTTGAACACAAAATCAACTAATACGTTTATTAACTCAAACGCGTTTCAACAAAGTCGCCATATTCAGTGATGCACAAGCTACAGAAGTATATCTGCTCTCAAGTCAAGCTCAATATTTATTTCTATATAAACATAGGCCCTTGAAAAACAGTATATATAGTTCCCGAATTATACGAATACTGTAAACCCATTTTTAGTGGACCTTACAACTAACGAGTAAAAACCAAATCCACAGTATTGATATGTTAATCTGAATTTTAATTGATCTCAAATGAGAAATTAAAATGTAAAGAAATCTTCAGACTTTACTGTCCATTTTAGTTAAATTGTTAAGGTTATACTAAAGTAATAGTTCCACTTTAACTTAAAGAAAATAAATTGAATGATTGTTAAGACGAGACATGTTTGCTTCATTTTGATTTAATTTCAATCCAATCAATATAAAGTTACTTGATTGGTTTATTGCATTACGACAACTGTTGCATTGAGTTATATTAAAAGTCGTCGATTTGTTCGGCGTCTCACTCAATGTTATATAACCAATTTTCTTGTAATCTCTTAGGAGTCGACGTACGAATAGAGCATCTTCCGTCAAGGCAAATAGTAAATTCTGAATTTCTGTACTTCTGCGTTTCTTTCACTATAGTTTATTTTGCCTATAAACTATTTTAAACCCCTTTTAACCCAGTGGGCGAAAGTTTTTTTTTTTTTACGTAAAAAGTAAGTTTAGTGTATTGGTTTCGTCGTAGAAAACTTGTTTGGGCATTTCTCGTATTTGTCAATGATGTATGTTTTTTTCTATCCTTATTCATAACATATGGCGTTTTATAATATTAACACATGATAACATGCGTTTTATGAAGTATTACAAAATAGAGCACAACTACTTTGTTCGTTGAGCTAAATTATAAACGTAAACACTGTCAGTTGGTTTAAATTGCAAAAGGTATAATACAATTTATTTCGCAAGCATAACGAAGCTGACGAAAATTACTGCAATTTATAACAAAATTAAGTGAAATCTTTTATAATTGTAATATATAAAAGTTGAAACAAGTATTTATGCATTTACCTCTCGGGCGTAACGTGGGTAAACATATCATCCAATATTTTTGTTTTAGCTTAAACCAAACACATCCTTTCCATAAAGGGGATTAAGTTACAATTTAAATGAAATTTAATAGACCTACATAGTCTTGGTTAATCATAAATAATTCCTATAAAACAAATCTAGTAAATGTAACAGAATTTCTAAGGAAAATGTTTTTGGAAAACCTATTTCAGTGCAGACATAAAATTGATCGCCAAATGTGTATTGGTGGAAAATCTAAAAATAAATACGATCAATTTAAGGAATTGTATTAATTTAAAGGTTTTTTAGTTTTGTCTAAAAGTGTTAAACTTTGTTTTAAGCTTTATGTCTATTAAGTGTTCGTAAAATGTTGGGAAAATTTATTCAACGAAAATGAGGTTGTGTTAAAGATATTGTTTGAAAAACTTTTAAATGCAAAACTATATGCGATACAATTGAAACGTTCAGAACAACATCTTCTTTCATATATAAACATACAACTTTAATTTTAAAACCCTTTTTTAAACGCAAGGAAGCTCACATGGCAGATGTACTACTTAACATCAGACCGATAAACATGTTGTGCAATAAATAATTATTAAAATTGCATTATAAAACCGGTTCATTAGTTTACAAAGTTAGAACTTAATGTTACAGGCGTTTACGCAACCTAAATGGTATTTAAGTAAAACTAATTTAAAGATATTAGAAAACTGTTTCAATATTAAGAGTCACCAATCATCCGTAATGATAATAATTCCACCGTAACCGCCAGGCTTAATGTAATTGCACGCAAACCTCGTCTAGGCCGTTTATTACGGCCATGTATAAACGTTTTAACTTCCATAGCTTAGATTACAAAACTAGACTTAATTCATCACTAGCTGAAACATGTTTTATACTTCAACTTTAAAGAAGTGTTATATTTAATTTTTTTTTAAGCGAACAATTGAGGGATGTGTCAACAAGAATGGAGGAACTAAAAACGGCAGGGGGGGGGGTTGCTAAAAACACATGTGGAGCTGTACCCAGAGAGTTTACTGTCATGTTAAACGTGTTATTCCACTAATATCAGTCACGACTCGAACAACAAGCAATATTTCGTTGCCCCATCTACGCCAAGGACAAGGAAGAATGCTGTCTACTTCATGTGGATTAGTTGTCCAATGTGGCAGGCAGCTTACTTGTTTTCGAATTCAAACGCGTTAACTGTATTATTCCTGTTACACCTGTGTGTAAAAAATCTGTACATCAACGTATTTAATACGATATAAAAATCGAATAATTTCTTTGAAAAATAGTTTTTAACTCAAGGGCCAGGAGTATTTTATTACATGTATTTATTATATGGATGCGAGACTTGAAAGCTGAACAATAATTTTACCAATAAGCTCAAAAAATCTAGTGAAAGATTCAACTGAGAACCAATAGAAGTGCACACTAACAGAAGGAAATGGTTACCACACTCAACGAAAAGAAGCTGGAGGCAAAACCAAAAGCGTAATAAATAAAAATCCTGCTTGCAAAATAAGAAATGGAACACACTTGGAGGATAAGGATCTAAGGAGACTGCTTACATAGAAACATAGGACGAACAGAAGAAGCCCATGCAGGTTTAAGTCAAGGCTCTTTGGATATTACACTGAGCTCGGAATATCTAGAGCTGTGGCCTACGTCACTGGAGGGGGGGAGGGAGATAAACAGCGCGTAAATTGCTACTAGCCTCGCCAAAAACATCGTGCTACCATTAACTCACTTTGGTAGTAGTATGATAGCTAATATACAGTAGTATTGTCTTTTTTAATGTAAAACTTCATTTGATTATTCCTTGTCGGAACTTTTTTAATATAAGTTAAATTTTTTGACGAGAAATGTATTGATTTACTCAGCGACACCTACATGTCTGGAGCGCCCCCTTCCCCAGCCCATCCTGTAAACCGTTCAAATTTTAACGGTTGTCACGTGCAGCTCAAGATATTCCGCGCGCAGTGTACGGACCGAAAATAATTTGACCACGTTTTAATTGAACCGGACTTCTCTTGGTTTCCAATAAGGAAGCTAGTAGAAAAGCTACTTGATTACTTGGGTTTATTTTTTATTTCACATTCTTTATACATTGTTGAACACACAATATAGCCTACGGTTTGATTTCATTATTTTCTTTAGCCGATTTCAAATTTGGTTTATAGATAAATCGTTCGCTGAAATATCGAAGGCAGTTGTTTGGGAATGGGAATAGTGAAACACTTGATGATGTGCGCTTAGCAACGAAACTGATGGTTCAGGAAGCAACCTAGAAATTTTGAGACGTGTTATATTGGTACAAAATTCTAAAAGTGCCTAAATTAATCAAGTTATATATAAAACCGTGTATTTACCGTCAGCCGGCCTTTCTTTTTTTATAACATAACCTAATATCCTTCTTCAGGTAGTCAAACACACAAAAAGTTAAAAACACTAAACCATAAATTACAAAAAGGAACAATACGAAACGCATTAAAAACATTTGTTAAGGTTATGCTTAGTCTCAAGCTGGAAGGTCAACGCGAAACTCAGGTCATGACCAAGCCTAACCCTGGCAATTGTGTTAAGGTGTTTCGTATTGTGTATTCATGGCCAAACAAAACGTTTTGCAAAGTAAATTTTCGCCGTATAAACTTAATTAAACATTTAGTTACAAAACAGTAACTAGACGATTGCATTAACTAGGCAAGCTAACTATGAGCTCGTTTAAGTGAAATACAAGCTTGCGTTTTATTTCATCAAAGAACTCATTTTAATGAACTACATAAAATCACAACTTAGAATTTTTGTCATGTTAAGATCTTTCAACCTACAGCATTGTAAAAACGTTTATCAAATAATCAAGAGTAAATTCAGACAGATATAACTTTACCTTTACTTCGAATGGTAATGCAAATTACGTAAATTTATTGGAGCTGTACATGTAAGTTTATTCTTTAACTTATGTTGCCCTATATCGTAAACGCAGGCATTTTATTTATACAGAACATGATTTAAAATCTCATTTTAGCTTGTAGTACTGACTAAAAAAAATATTTTTTGTCGTATTTTTTTCCATAATTTATTTTGTTAGTTTGAAATGTATGCCATAAGAGGCACAATTTACCCCATGAAGTCATGTTGGCAATAAAAAA
The DNA here is from genome assembly GCA_018207615.1 of Philaenus spumarius. Classification (NCBI taxonomy): domain Eukaryota; kingdom Metazoa; phylum Arthropoda; class Insecta; order Hemiptera; family Aphrophoridae; genus Philaenus; species Philaenus spumarius. The sequence continues at coordinate 1,378,927 of JAGFPH010000048.1, forward strand.
CATTTTTCAAGATCTTGGGAACCCAGAGCTTTTGAAAAAGTGTCTCGATCAACGCACCCAGAATTCAAACGTAACTTTTAATAACTCAGTGTGGTAAAAAATACAAAAAAATGTGTTTGTAAGACGAAACACTCTGAAGTTTGGTATGTTTGATGCCTTATTAAGTTTCAACAATGGATTTAGCAGTAAGTTTGATGCCTTATTAAGTTTCAACAATGGATTTAGCAGTAAGTTAGATGAATAAATTAGGAGTTCAACTTTGCGAACAATCAGTGGAAGCACTACGCAGCTTCGACATTACAAGATTAAATAAAGCAGAAATAGTAGCTTAGCAGATGACTATTGAAGTTAGCTTTGGAGGAGGAACAGGAGAAAAAAGATGACCCAGCCATGGACCTGGGATGTTCTAGATGAACTACCCGCGCTAGGACTCTTCTGAACCCTCTGTTTCCGGAAACTTACATTTTTAGAACTTAAGGTAAAAATTTCTCAAAAACTTTTTAAGATAGAGTGCTAAAAATTTTGATATTATATTTTTAAGGTGTGTTGGCAAAATCTAGGCTATAAGTGTGTTACAACTTTTAGTAAAAAATATCTGTTCAAGTAAAAAAGTATTTTTTTAAACATTTATTATAAAATTCACTAAAATATTTTTTGTTTAGATATACAGTATCAACAAACGGTAGTAATTTTTCTTAAATGTATACTTATTATATACAAATTTCTAGTTGATAGCATTATAGTTTCAGAAATAAATGTACCTAAACATAGTTAAATTAACATTGCCCGGTATAGGGTTCAGGGCTCCCCTTAAAGCAGGTTAACATTAATTACACATTTACTAATTATTCTGTGAATAAAATGTTAAAATATGTGTGTAACGGAAGGAAGGGGTAGGGCGTGTGAATCACGCACGTGGTTTCCTAGTAAGTTTAATTACGAAAGAACTGTGCACTTACTAAGTATGTGATAATCATGTATTTATCTAAAATGTATAGTCTCAGATTCGAGAAGAAAACACTGACATTTACAAATAATTTCTAAGATAATGTTGGCCTATAAGAAGTGAAATATTTGCTACTTTTCCATTTAAAACGCATAGCTCTGCTTATGCAATTTCAACTGTTTCCTAACGGTTATCAATAACAATTAATTCAAAGCCACAATTTGAAATAGTTGTTATTAATAACCGTTAAGTTTTTGTTTATTAAGCGTTCATTTAATAACACTTATAAATCTTAGTTTTGATGTGGTTACCTTGTATTAAACAAGAGATTCCACAATATGAGTGTGGAGAGAGGAAGAAAATTGGCGAGGGAAGTCTCCCCTATCACAGTTTAGTTCTTACTTTTATTCAAAGAATGTATAAAATTAACATCACCCCAGTAAAAAATACACAGTAAATTTCTATATACACGTGACAAAATTTAAAGTTATTTAATATAAGTTATGTGAAGCCCGATTTTCGCCTGGTCCCTAAGTGTAAAAGGAAGTAACAGTGCTAGGCACACTTCAATTTACCGCACAATATTTCCCAGATATTATGTGTTTTCCCCAAGGACTAATATTTCTATACACATCTGCAAACTCACAAGAGACTGTGGTCTTATGACACGATGCTTTTAACGCCAGGCGAGGTTGTCAAATTTACCTGCACAATCTATTGTTAGAATATATAGACGATATACTGTATTAAAATAATAAACTATGCTTTTTTTATTAGTATATTTTGAGTAGTGAAACACAAATTTATTTGATAATATTTAGCAGAATTAATAAAGCCTTCAATTTATTACAATTGTTAGAGCCAGGAATGATCCTTATATATTATTTCTCAAAGGCGTTTTTTTGTCGCTAAGCGATATCTTCCTTAATTCTTCATCAAAATTAATTATTCACGCATCACTTTAAAGCTTATGTTCCCCGCTATAGACAAATAGCTTAAAATTTATGTTTTCTTTACAAAAATTGATTAAAAAAACTGTTATATTATACTTCATATGGTTCCTAATGAAAGGCTCTAACTATTAACGATCTGTTTAACTAACACGACAGCTGTTAGTTTGATTGTTTACATTCCACATGCAAGTGTTATAAACTGTTATTTATAAACCAATGTAAATAAACGCAATTAAATGAACTAAATCAATGTATTAATTAAATCGGGTCAGTACTCCCTAACTTGCGAAATATTCTCACGGGTCAGCTAGTTTAAATCATATTACTGATCACATACAGTAGTAGTGAATTTTTCAGCTGTGTGGATGAAACTTTGAAATATCTTTGAAGTGTAAACTTGTATAGGCGCACCGCGTCTAAAAAATTTTTCGGGCGGTGAATCGGATTTTAACGTCACGGATTTTTTCGTCACGCTCTACTATAAATAGTACACATGTGTATAGTTTACTTGGTAATACCTCAGGAATGAACATTGTGCTTAATCATTTCGTAAGTTGTTTTAAGATAGTTTACTTGGTAATACCTCTGAAATGAACATTGTGCTTCCACATTTTGTAAGTTGTAAGTCTTGTTAAAAAGTTTTCTTGGTAATACTTATGAAATGGACATTGTCCTTCCTCATTTTGTAAATTGTGTTAAAATTGTTTACTTGACATGTAATACATGTGAGTTTCAGGGTTTTTAAACATCAAAATAGTAAAA